>SJYT01018254.1:522896-538175 GCA_006410635.1 Cephalophus harveyi
TCAGCTTTAGTATCATTCCTTCCAAAGAAATCCCAGGGTTGATCTCCTTCAGAATGGACTGGTTGGATCTCCTTGCAGTCCAAGGGACTCTCAAGAGTCTTCTCCAACACCACAGTTCAAAAGCATCAATTCTTCGGCGCTCAGCCTTCTTCACAGTCCAACTCTCACATCCATACATGACCACAGGAAAAACCATAGCCTTGACTAGACGGACCTTAGTCGGCAAAGTAATGTCTCTGCTTTTGAAAATGCTACATTAACACATTGGATTGCCATTAACTCCCAGGGTCCAGCATTTTCACTCAATACAAATACGCAGTTGTTTTAAAAGGGAAAATATAGTATTTTAAAATGTAAATATAATAACAATTTCAAGCAGTTATTTCATTTTCTCACATCCCTGCATCTGGACCGCCATAAGGAACCTCGAGTTCATAACTAACTCTTAGGAGAGGTAGATCTGTCCTCTTCCCATTTTACAGGTGAGAAAACTAAGGCTCAATGGAAGAAGAGCCGCCAAGAGAGAGACTACATGATGCTGGGACCACTGCTCCAGTTCCTACAATGCTACTTTCATCTCCCCCTCCTGCAGCAAATATTCCCACGAGCATTTATTCCTCTGACCAGAGCAAGGAACAGAGGTTGAAATTCTAATCTGCCTGACTTGTGCAGGCCAGATTTGGAGAACAAGGAAAGGATGGATCCGGGCCCAGGGCAGCAAAAGTAAATAGATAGATAGATAGATAGATAGATAAATAGTTGCTATTTAATAAAAAGAGATAGTGAAGGACAGGGAAGCCTGGCTTGCTGCAGCCCATGCGGTCGGACTGCGCAATTGAACCACAAAAAAGAGGGATGAGCAACTCGGAGACAGGCACGCTGCAGAGGCTGCAGGCGGCCAGGAGGGGGAGCGCGCGGGCTCCAAGTCCGACGCCCCTCAGGGGCGGGACCTGCGAGCGGCGCGCATGCGCCCAAAGGGAGGCGGCGGCGCCGGCCCGGATGAAGGGCAAGACGGTGGCCGAGAGGGTACGCGGAGGCGGACGGTGGCCGACGAGGTCGGGCATGGAGCACCTGGAGCGCTGCGCGTGGGTCCTCCGGGGAACGCTGGTGCGATCGGCAGTGCGGAGATACCTGCCCTGGGCTCTGGCGGCCTCTATGCTGGCGGGCTCCCTCGTCAAGGAGCTCTCCCCGCTGCCCGAGAGCTATCTCAGCAACAAGCGCAACGTCCTCAACGTGTGAGTGCGCCCCGGGTCCTCTCCTGCCCCCGCCGTGGCCATCACTGTCGGCTTGCCCAGAAAGCCGGGGCTTAGCTGCTCTGATGGACGAGTCATTGGAAGGGGAGGTCCTTCTCCGCATCGTGGCAGCTGTGTCTACACGCGTGTCTCGTTGAGGGGACCCTGGGATAGCTAGTGTCACTAGCAAGTCGCGTTTGCACATCCAGAGCAGACAGTCCGAGCTTGACTGGGCAGGGGTGACGGGCAGGGTGTGTGTGCAGAGGTGGGAGACGGGAAGGGGGCATGAACCAGCCTCTGTGGCTGCTCCCCGTGCCTCCCCTCGGGATTAGGAGTTGGCCCCTGCTCTAGGGGAGATGCCACCTCCCGCCTGCCTGCCGGTGTCAGACCGTGAGCCTCCGCCCTAAGTCCTGTATTCCCCCTAGCTGGTGACGGAATCCCGTCACACTTGGGTGGGGCAAGTAAACCTGCCTTCTTTCCCCAACACCCCTTCCTCACCCCGCACCTTTGAAAGCCTGTACCAGCCTGTGAGAACCCCCCGCTCCAAGATAATCACCCCGGAGTGGAACCCTCCAGTCTATGACCTTTCCCCTGGTTCTGCTTGGATCTTAGCTACTCAAAGTTCATGGCAGTGGCCCAGGAATGCAATTCCAGCTGAGCTCTTTGAGACTTCTTAAGTCCACCCACCTGCTCCTTTTTTTTTTTTTTTTTTTAATTTATTTATTTTCTGGCCATGCCCTGAGACATGTGGGCTGCTTGTTCCCCCACCGGGGATTGAACCCACACCCTCACATTGGAAGTGTGGAGTCTTAACCATTGGTTGGCCAAGGAAGTCCTTTTATTCTTTTTTTAAACCTCTTGGATTTTAAGTTTGTTAACACAAACACTGATTTGCAATAGTGAAGGGAAACTCTGAAAGATAAAACTTCCCCCATGAGGTGAGCTTCTGTTTTTGGAATTACAGTGTCTGCGATATCTTACAAGAGTCAGTTCAACTTTGCTCATCTACTTAAAACCCTAGTTTCTTTCTCCAGCAGCTTCATCAGATACCTGACAGGTCTTGACTCTAGCCGGATCCTTGCATGTCAGTCCCGGGGAAGACTTTCATGACAGGTGCTTGGGTATTGTCTGAGGAAGCTTTGGGACCCAAGAAAGAGTCTGACTGCCTCTGGCCCACCTTCCTCCCTTGCCCGCTCATGGAGGCTGGGCTGAGACTAGATGATGAGTGTGGTCCTGGCCCCAGGTGTCTCTTGCGTGTCTGTTGACCGTGCCTGGTCTCCAGGTCATCCACCTTTGATGAACTCAGGGGTGGCAGACAAGGCAGCTGCTTGCTTAATCTGGCCTGTGTGCGCTGGGTGCCTAGCAGCCTGGCAGACAAGTTCCTCTCATTTGAGAGTTTCCATGAATTCTGGCGTTTTGTTCCACACCTCTGTGCTGGTTATTGGGTTGGCTAAAATGTTATAGAAAAACTCTTACGAACTTTCTGGTCAACCTGATAATTAATCAAAGGGAGCTAGTGAATTATTGGCTCTGAAAGGGATTTTAAAGGTCATTTCGTCCCTTTAGTTCTATTTAACAGTTGAGAAACGGAGGCCCAGAGAAGTGTGATGATAAGTCGGAGTCAGGATTGGAACTTGGGTCTTCTAGCCTGAAGCCAGGCTTCAGTCTGATCATTTCTGCCCCGTAGGAAAAAGCTTTGGTGTAGAAAAAGCATGCGTTTGGGGGCTGGCCAAACCTTGGTTTCACCTGGGCTTGCTGGTCGTGTGAGTGTGATCCTGGGCAAGTTACCAAACTATTCTTTATCTATAATATGGGGCTAATGACACCTTCCTCACAGGGTAACTGAGTGTTCTGTGGTAAAGTGGATGTACATAAAAGGTCTGCAATTATTTTCCTGAGCAAATAACATAGTGCTTAAGATAGTAGGCCCTGGATTTGAACCCCAGCTCCACCACCGATGACCTCTGCTTTGGGCACGATGCTTCTCTGTGCCTCTGTGTTTGTATCTCTGTACAGATAAAGGTTTCTTATTATAAAGTGGGGATAATAGCAATACCTCCCTCATAGAGTTGTGTGAGGATTAGGTGTTAATGGCTTCCCTGGTGGCTTAGATGGTAAAGAATCTGCCTGCAATGTGGGAGACCCAGGTTTGATTGGGAAGATCCCCTGGGAGGGGAATGGCTACTCACTTCGATATTCTTGGCCTGGAGAATTCCATGGACAGAGGAGCCTGGTGGGCTACAGTCCACAGGATCGCCAAGAGTCGGACACGACTGAGCAACTAACGCTTTCACTTTCTTGAGGTATTCATAGTTCACACACTTATATAGGTGAAGTCGTCTCTGGCTTTTATCTCCTTTTTGCCTTTTTCCCTGCTCACGAGTCCAGAGTCCGGAGGCGTGACACGGGACTCTCTGCCACATCCCCGCTCTTCACCTCCGCTTTCCTCCTCTACCAGGTATTTTGTCAAAGTGGCCTGGGCCTGGACCTTCTGCCTCCTCCTGCCGTTCATCGCCCTCACCAACTACCACCTGACGGGCAAGGCCGGCCTGGTCCTGCGGCGGCTGAGCACCCTGCTCGTGGGCACGGCTGTCTGGTACGTCTGCACGGCCATCTTCTCCAACATCGAGCACTACACGGGCAGCTGCTACCAGTCGCCAGCCCTGGAGGGGGAGAGAAAGGAGCACCAGAGCAAGCAGCAGTGCCACGGGGAAGGGGGCTTTTGGCACGGCTTCGACATCTCGGGCCACTCCTTCCTGCTGACCTTCTGCGCCCTCATGATTGTGGAGGAGATGGCCGTGCTGCACGAGGTGAAGACGGACCGGAACCACCGTCTCCACGCAGCCATCACCACCCTGGTGGTGGCCCTGGGCTTCCTGACCTTCATCTGGGTGTGGATGTTTCTGTGCACGGCCATCTACTTCCACAACTTGTCCCAGAAAGTGTTTGGCACCCTGTTCGGTCTGCTGGGCTGGTACGGGACGTACGGCTGTTGGTATCTGAAATCCTTTTCTCCAGGACTCCCTCCCCAGAGCTCCAGCTTGAATTTGAAGCAAGACACTTACAAGAAATAAAAGAGAAACAAAAGGGATGAGGGCAGGACCGGGGTTAAAAGGCTTTTCCGTTTCTTTTTCTCCTTAATTGTTTGACTAAATGATCGATCCTGCTTCGAGAAGGAAGCTTACCGGGCAGTTTTGGGGTAGCGGGGTGCGGTGATGGAGTCTGGGGAGCCGGGCTGGGTCTGGCGACATCACGCTGTGTCACAAGCACCGCCATCCCCAGTCAGGCACTTTGCGTCCCTGGCAAGACTTGCCCTTAATCTGTTACATCCCTTTTGTCCCTGGATGGCGAGCTCAGGCTCAGCGAGAGGGCGGAATCAGGAAGGCCTCTCTGGTGTGGCTGAATGGGGTGGGGGTGCTCAGAACCCTCCCTTGCTGCCGTCACTGGCTCCCTGATTCTTAGCTGTCTTCTGTGTCCAGGGCTGCTAATGCTGTTAATTAACAACCATGCCCTCTGGTCAGTTTTGCATAAGCATTTATTTCCAGCAGGGTTCTTTATATATCACTACCAACCGCCTAAAAGACACACTCTGGTTGTAGTATTTGTTCTATCTGTGGAATGTCAAACATGTCAACTGACTTGTGGTTAACTACCGAAACAGTCACACTGGAGTGCCTCTGCGACAAAGTATTGGATACTTTTTATGTAACGAACACTGATAATTTTCTGTCCATGTTGTCTAGTATATATTGGTTTTTGGAGCAATAAGGTTATCTTCCCTCCCCTTCTGTTTTGAGTGAGTGCTTTATAGTTTTTAATAACAACCGTGAAATTTGTTCTTTGTTGAAAGAACTTCCAAAAATAACTCACGACTCCAGTGTTGCACTTTGGCACATGTGTTGAGGCCTTGAGGGTTTTTTAGAATAGTAGAACACTCTCGGCTTTATGGTATTAAATTCAAGCTCGCGGGGCTGCTTTCTCGCTTAAGAATCAAACTGGGAAGCAGACATTTGAATGCCTTGTTGAATTTTAAGCCGAGTCAGAGTAATTTTGCAAATTGCCTATTTGCACTGAAACTCTCCTGACCATGCATCAGTGGTATTAGACTGAACAGTGTTTCAGAGTCGTGTGATAATAAGTCTTCTGTCCATTGTTACGGCCCAGGACATTTTTACCCGTTTAGACAAGATTATGGTAAGTCAGAAGTGGAGGAAGGTGTCTTCCCTTGCTTCTGAGGGCAAGAAGCCAACTTGTTTGCAAGAACGTCCCTGTTAAATGTGGCTTGACTTTGGCCCCTCCCTCTTCTTAACTGGACCACTACCAAAACCACAGCAAACCAGGGTCTGTTCATCTGCCCTTGAACTTGACTTTTTCTTTCCTATTTGCAGCATTCTCAATTTCCAGCCTCGTCCTGTGCGGCCTTCACCATGAGAATGATGGAAAGGGTTAGATACTCTGTTCTGTCTGCCCTACAAAGACGCAGTTAGTGCTGTGATAAGATGCCCCTTCTCTCTCTCAGTGTGTCTCCGTAAACCTTTCATCCCCAGCCCCTTGAATTTTGGATAATCATCCTGGAAGCTTCTTCTATATTCCTTGCCCCAAGCCTGATAATAGCATTAACTGATAAGCACTTGACTAGTTTAACTCAAGCTTAGGTTGCTAGGAGCTTGATGTCTGGGAAATCTTCAGTGTAAAACATATTGCTTACAAAGATGTATTTAAAATATGTATTGAAAATACGTATCTCATCTGGCCACAGGTTATCCTGTGTCGATCAAAATGTAAGGTGTGACACATTGCATCCCACCTGGCAGTGAGATTCTGGAGGTGTCGCCACGGTGGCGTGGGAGCACTGGCAAGATGCGATGGGCCCCCCAGGAGAATGGTTTTGCTCTCTGGAGCTTCATCTGTAAACCAGGGGTGGCCGAGGGGTTGGGGTAGGTGGCAGGGGCTTGTTGAAGGGATCGAACTCTCTCCTAAGTGTCACGTTCAGCACCAAAAGGCAACAGACACGAGGTGATGCCAGATATTTGTCCCAGGTAAACATCTCCAGACATTTCTCTCCTGCAGGTCTGATTCAAGCTCAGCCCTACATTAACTCCGTGGAACGCGTCCCTTACCGAATCTTGTCAAGTCATCAGTCTCCCTCCACTTCCTGCTCAGTCTTAGCGCTTTGCCTGTCGCTGGGGGACATGCTCTCCATCCGTATGTGAGACAGCATGGCAAGGCTGAAAGCGTTTGGGTTTAGGCAGGTGTGAGAGGTGGGTCCAAATCTCGGCACCACCACCGCCAAGAGCGGTCTGACTGTGGGCACGCCTCAATTTCTCCATCTGTAAAATGGAGGTGGTCCTGTCGGGATGAAGGGAAAACGATGCCGGTCAATGCCCAGCACATGGGCGTAGCAGGTGACCACCCCCCTGCTTCCTTTTTCTTGATTATGCCTTTAGGACTTTTTGGCTCCTCTAGAGAAGGCAGGGAAGCCAGCATCTTCTTTGGAGTGCCATTCAGGGTCTGGGTGTCCTGCAAAATAGCCTCGTCTTTTGAAAAGTGTCTGTTCCCCCGGTGCTGAACAAGAGGCTTCTGAGGGCGTTTGCTATCACAGAACACCGCCGTGCTTGGTTTGCCTCCGTGTTGAGGTTCATTCACTGGTGCCTCGTTTTCCACGTGCATCTGTCATAGTCTGAGTACCAGATTGTATTTAGCGAATGGCTCTTGCCACTGTTTTTGTATACACACAGATCGTGTGTGTAAACAGGCAAATGAAGTAAACTGGAGATAATGAAACCCCACATTGCTGCATTTCGTGTGTTCTTTTCCACAACCCTTAATTCCAGAACCAGGATTGCTCAGCCCGCTTTACAAAAGGAGGGTAATTCTTAGTGGAGCCCCTCGTCACAGGTAGGGAATTTCTTAATTATTTTCTCCTCAACCCTGGAAACTAAGGATGGGTTGTCACGTATTTCTTAGCTTGTTTTACTCCTTGCCCCTGTGCCACATCCGTGTCTCAGAGCCCTGAGGTCTGTATCTGCCAGATTTGCAAACACTTTTCTTGGCAGTAGGAGGACGGCTAAGCCTCGTAGAAGTAACACAAAGGGCGGTTACAAAGTTGACTCAAACGAGGTCATCTGAAAACGCCTTCTCACTCTGGAGGCCTGTGTGCCTGTGAGGACTTTCTGTACTTTTTAGCACCTACTCCTTTGTCAGCCTGACCTACTCAGTCCTTCCACGCAGTATCTATAGAAAGTTCAAGGGTTGCAGGATTTGACGCTCCTCCTATGGCAGAACTTCCCAGTTCAAATGCCCTCAGCAGCAGCAAACCCTTCTTGAGTTTATCCTGTGAGCCAGGAGCTGGGACAGGATAATAAAGTCCCTCCCTTCTGAAGCTTGTGGTCCAAAGTCTGTCCCTTCAGAGCTTGAGGTGTGTGCTGGGGTTGCAAAGGTGAATTTGCTACATCTTTGCATCTGAGGAATTTTCAGTCATGGAGAAGATGCCTGATGAGCCGACAGCCACCATCAAGTGTTATGAGCGCTGGCCAAGGTCCGGGCCTGGGAACACAGAGCAGGGGACCACCAGCTGCCCTGCGGAATCATGAGATGTTTCCCCGGAACCTAGTTCTTTTGGGTCTGGAAGGATGGGGAAAAGTTCGAACGGCTGGGCAGAGAAGAGAATCCAGGAACGTGAGAAGAGCATACACAAAGGCACAGGCATGCGGTGCCACGATTTTCATCCAGATCTCTCTTCTCAAGAGACCTGACTTTCCCCTAATGGTCAAGAGCAATGGAAGGAAACATGGCAAACTAAAAGAAAGGCAGTGGAGATCTGGATGTGTCCTGCTATGCCATCCAAGCACTCAGCTACAAGTGCGGATGCCTGCTTTGAGCTGGCTTCCCCCACTGCTTTATCTGCTCTCCTGTGTGACCCTGACCGAGTCACTCAACATCTCTGTGCCTCAATTTCCATATCTGATAAATGGTGGGCACAGATTGGTTAACCTCACCAACTCTTCGACTCTGTTTCTCTGTTCTGCTTGATGAAACGTTCTCCCAAGTGGGTTAGGACTTTTATTTAAGGAAACAACATGAAAAGAGACTTCCCACTCAGCTGAGGTGGCAGCTGGCTTCCCAGTGAGTGATGGGGAAGCCGACCTCTGGGTGCACTTGATCACACCCCAGCTTTTCTCTGCATCAACAATCAATTAATGCAGTTCAGTTCAGAACTAATGCAGTTCAGACCTGATTACTTGGCTTCGTAGCAACTTCCTGGGCATGGAGAGCTGGACCTGGCTCCCAGAGGGATGAACTTCAGAAGGCTTTTAAAAAAAAGTCTCCAAAATCAAACCAATTTCAGTATCTATCAAGAAGCAGGCAGGTTCTGTTAAGGGAAACCCGGTGCAGTATGGTCACCTTCAGAAATGGTCATAGAAACCCCTAATGCAGTCTCTGGGGAGTTTTAAAGTTGAACACACACAGCACAGAAAACAGGTCTTTCCATACCCTGGGGAGAGGGGAGATAGTACATTGGGCCCATGTGATTACCTGGTAACCTTGTTGTACCCAAACTTAAAATGTACAGACCTGGGAGTTCCCTGGTGGTCTAGTGGTTAGAACTCGGGGCTTTCCCTGCCTCGGCCTGGGTTCAATCCCTGGTTGGGGAACTGAGATCCCACAAGTTGTGCAGCGTGGCCAAAAGCAAAAACAAGCCAAAATTTTGTGCAGACCCAGCAATCTCTGTCTAGGGATTTAAGCTATGGGAGTGCTCACCAAGGTGGGCAAAGATAAACAGAAAAGATTTTATTACAGCTATTTGTGATAGTGAAAAGTTGTCAAGATTTATCTGTTGCCAATCAAATAAATTATGGTAACTGTATCAGGGGGCTTCTCTAGTGGATCAGATGGTAAAGAATCTGCCTGCAATGCAGGAGACCCAGGTTCAGTTCTTGGCTCAGGAAGATTCCCTGGAGAAGCGAATGGCAACCTGCTCCAATATTCTTGCCTGGAGAATTCCATGGACAGAGGAGGCTGGCAGGTTACAGTCCATGGGGTTGCACAGAGTTGGACACAACTGAGCAAATAATGTACATACCTACCAGAGATATAATACAGTCACTACAAAGAATAAATAGTGTTATATTTAGGGAATCTAGAAGCAGAAAGACTGTGTTTGTGCTGTGCTAGAACTTGCAGCTGTGTGTCCTCAGTCAGGTCAGAATCTTGGAGCCTCTTTGTGAAAGGTAAGGTGGGGATAATGCCACACCTTACTCAACATTGATTGCCCCGCTAGTTGAGGGGGCACTGTGCTGGGCACAGTGTTAATTCAGAGACAACTGTTCTGCCCTCTGGGGGTTTATAGTCTAGCTAGGCACAGGCAAAACAGGTCAGAATCTTGGAGCCTCTTTGTGAAAGGTAAGGTGGGGATAATGCCACACCTTACTCAACATTGATTGCCCCGCTAGTTGAGGGGGCACTGTGCTGGGCACAGTGTTAATTCAGAGACAACTGTTCTGCCCTCTGGGGGTTTATAGTCTAGCTAGGCACAGGCAAATCCAAAAGGGTGCAAAGTATCAAAGGCAGAATGTTTCCCCACCCTACCCCAACACTGTCCCAGCTCAGGCAGAGATGATGTTCCTAACATACACAGGGCTTCCCTGGTGGCTCAGAGGTTAAAGCGTCTGCCTCTAATGCGGGAGACCCGGGTTCGATCCCTGGGTCGGGAAGATCCCCTGGAGAAGGAAATGGCAATCCACTCCAGTATTCTTGCCTGGAGAATCCCACGGACGGAGAAGCCTAGTAGGTTACAGTCCACGGGGTCGCAAAGAGTCGGACACGACTGAGCGACTGAACTGAACTGAACTGAACTGAACTGAACATACACAGAAAAGCAGAGAAGGGGACTTGCCTGGTGGTCCAGTGGCTGAGACTCTGTACTCCCAGTGCAGGGGTCCCTGGGTTCAATCCCTTGTCAGGGAACTAGATCCCACATGCTGNATACACTGACTGTGTGACCTTGAACAAGTTCCTCAGTTTCTGCATCTGTAAAATGGAAATAATGTAAGTACCTAACTTGTAGAGTTGTTGTGAGGATTAAATAAATCGATACTTAGAAAGGGCTTCCTTAGAACAGGGAGGCACTATATAAATATTTTTCAAGTGCACAGTAAGTCCCTAATGTGCCATCAATACTATAACTACTTTAAAATCAGAAAAAAAGAAACCTCAGAGATGTCAACGTTTCAATTTTAATTGACTCAGAGGTAGTTAAAATGCCCAGTCAAATGTGGAAGCCCATGTCCCAGGATCTCTAGAACAAGCAGAGTCTCTGGGATTGCAGTCTGATTTCAGGGTTAACTAGCGGGTGGGGGAGAGTGAGAGGTGTTTTCAGGGAGAGCTGAAGGGAAAGGACATCCATGCATCGCTGGGGTCCTTTGGGCCAACATAAAGTAAGTGAATGCTGTCCCCTTGGAGCTAAGCTAAGGGCTGCCTGGCCCTGGTTTCCAGGCTGCTTATTTGAGGGATTGGGCTGGGAGCCTTATCACTTCCCCTGTCTTCTCTGCCAGGGCATTGCTCCCGTGGTGTGTGTCTGAGTGCCCAGGAGGTGCGTAGGTGGGGTAGCCTGAGAGCTACTCTGATTAGCCTCTTAATTTCTAAAGCAAAGGTATCAGGCCCCACCTGAGCACGCAGCTGTCACCCTTTCCCAGCTCCACTCTTCTCATGCCTTAAAAAAAAAATTTTTTTTTAATTGGAGGATAATTGCCTTACAGTGTTCTGTAGATTTCTGCCATACAACAAAGTGAATCAGCCATGAAGATCCCCTGGAAAGGGAAAGGGCTACCCACTCCAGTATTCTTGCCTGGAAAATTCCATGAACAGAGGAGCCTGGTGGTCTATAGTCCAGGGGGCTCCAAAGGGTTGGAAAGGACTGACCGGGCACCTACCCATGGATACATATGTCCCCTCCCTCTTGACATGGAGGGAACCGCCCTCCTAAAGCCCCTCCCACGGCTCTAAGTTGTTACAAAGTACCACCATGAGCTTCCTGTGTTATACAGCAACTTCCCACTAGCTATCTATTTTACATATTCTCATGCCTTCTTGCCTTCTGTTTGCATCTCTGGAGCATCTGCCAGGGATGCGGAGGCATGCTGGGCTGAATAGATGGGAGCATAAACTGACTCTTACCTGGAGTTATTAGAAGCCTTGAACTAGAACAAGCAGACTGTTCAAATCCTGCCTTTCAATGCCTCAGCTGTGTGACCTTAGGAAAGTCGCTTAACCTCTCTGGGCTTGTTACGCAACTATGAAACGGGGATGATTCTTTCTACATAACTGGTCTTTGACTGGTTTAATGAGATCATAGACAGGAAGATATGTCATAAGTTTTAAAGTGTTGAGCTGAGAGATTTACTTTGGTGACTGTCTCTCTCAGAAGCCAGGACACTGTAACTTCTACATGTCCCCAGTAACCTGAACTGGTTTGGTGTCTTGAATATAATTTTTAAAATGCAGCATTGGGACTTCCCCATGGTCCAGTGGCTAAGACTCTGCACTCACAATGCAGGGGGCCCGGGTTCAATTCCTGGTCAGGGAATGAGACCCAATATGCTGCAACTAAGAGTCTGCATGCTGCAACTCAAGATTCCACATTACGCAATGAAGATCAAAGATCCCTTGTGCCACAGCTGAGACCAGGGCAGCCAAATAAATAAATTTTAAAATGCAGCACTGACTAAGAATTAGTAACAGCTAACATTTCTTGTGAACTTTTAAATCTGCTGCCTGATATTTTTAGTGAATTATCTCAGCTATAGTTCCCAACTAGGCCATAGAGGAAACAGGAAGGGCTTTGGCTTCATCCCAGCTCTGCCACTGTATTAGTCAGCTACTGCAGTAATAACCTCCAAACCTGATGATTTATGACAGCAAATGCTCACAGGTAGCTGCAGCTCTGCGGAGATGGGCTGGCCTCAGTTGGCGAGCTCTGCTCCTGGCAAGCTGGACTTGGTCCCGGGCCACAAGCTGGGCTCGAGTCTGTTCTACTTTCATTCTAAGGTCCAGGTGAAAAACGCAGCAACCTGGGGCCAGATTACCCTGGTGGTTCAGTGGTTAAGAATCCACCTGCCAGTGCAGGGAAACCAGTTTGATCCTTGGTCTGGGAAGATTCCACATGCTGTGGGGCAACTAAATCCACGTGCTACAACTACTGAAGCTGCGCAGCCTGTGCTCCGCAACAAGAGACCACTGCAGGGAGAAGCCCACGCTCTGCAACTAGAAAGTAGCCCCTGTTCGCCAAAACTAGAGGAAGCTGGCACACAAAGACCCAGTGCGGCCAAATATAACAAATTAATTACTTTTAAAGAATATGTGTATAATACCAGGGCCCTGTTCTTCTTGTGATGAACACTGAGGCACCCCCATGGCACGTTTAAAGCCTCTGCTGCCATCACATCCTTCCACTAAGAGTCCACTGGTCACAGGGGCAATTCTCTCAGGCAGGGAATATACTCCACCCACAGTGGGAGGTGCTACAAAGTTACATGTCAAGCGGTATGAATGTATAAACCTATTTGTTGTTTAGTTGCTAGGTGGTATCTGAATCTTTTGTGACCCCACGGATTGTAGCCTGCTAGGCTCCTCTGTCCCTGCAATTTCCCAGGCAAAAATACTGGAGTGGGTTGCCATTTCCTTCTCCAGGGGATCTTCCCCACCCGGGGATTGAGCCCAGGTCTCTCTTGTCTACCTGCATTGGCAGGTGGCTTCTTTACCCTTGAGCCACCAGGGAAGCCCATAAGCCCATTAGGGAATTCAACAATCCAATCTACCACTTGTACCGAGGGTGCTAACTCTCTGAGCTGGCTGTTTCCTCATCAGTGAAACAGGAGAAACTCAGCTGGGGACTTCCCTGGTGGTCCAGTGACTGGGATTCCACGCTCCCCATGTAGGGAGCCCAGGTTCCACTTCTGGTCCTAGAACTGGATCCCACATGCTGCAACTAAAGAGCCTGCATGCTGCAATGAAAACTGAAGACCCTGCGTGCCACAGCTAAGACCTGGTGCAGTCAAATAAACATATACGTGTGTGTGTAAAACAATGCTTTGCAGAGTTAAAGATAATTTCTGTGAATTTCCTAGTTCCTGGTTAGGACTCAAAGGATGGCAGCTATTGTTATCAGCTCCATTGAGAGATGAGAAAACTAAGGGTTTTAGGCAATGTGGGCCCAGGTTGCAAGGGAAGAACCAAATAGGTCCTCGGAAATATGCCGTTATGACCTGGGCAGTAGCTTCTGTGACTTTGGCAATGAGCAGCCAATGAGCTGAAGACGACACAACACGACCTTCAGCAGCGCTTACTGTCCTGCCCNTGAGAGATGAGAAAACTAAGGGTTTTAGGCAATGTGGGCCCAGGTTGCAAGGGAAGAACCAAATAGGTCCTCGGAAATAGGCCGTTATGACCTGGGCAGTAGCTTCTGTGACTTTGGCAATGAGCAGCCAATGAGCTGAAGACGACACAACACGACCTTCAGCAGCGCTTACTGTCCTGCCCAACAGCATCTTTCTGTGAATGGTGGAGAGACTGTCTCAACAGTGTAAACACTGGGGGCACCCATTACCACACTCCTGGTCTGTCTTCATGAGTAGACTGAACTCTGATAGCCCCACCTCCTCTTCATCTCTGCATCCCTCCAGGGGACCTCACAGAAGGTTCAGCAATGGATGGATTCTGAGTAATCGTTTGCTTGTTGACTCTTGTCCACACCCTAGCTCTCACTTGGCTCTCTAGCTCAATCCTGGTCTGTCTTCATGAGTAGACTGAACTCTGATAGCCCCACCTCCTCTTCATCTCTGCATCCCTCCAGGGGACCTCACAGAAGGTTCAGCAATGGATGGATTCTGAGTAATCGTTTGCTTGTTGACTCTTGTCCACACCCTAGCTCTCACTTGGCTCTCTAGCTCATTCATAGTGGGATCCTGACCAAACCAGGCATGTGCCCATCCAAGGCTTCAGTTTCTGCATATGTAGAACAGGCAGGTGGGAGCTCACAGAGGCTTTGAGTCTACAGTTCTCTCCAGAGGTCTGTCTGTGCCTCTTCTCATTCAGTTTCTCCTTATAATCTGTTCTCTCCTTCCTGAGCAATAGGCTGGGCAACCAGGGACTACATTTCCCAGCCTCCTTTGCAGCTGGGTGAGACCCAGCAATTAAATTCTTAGCCTTGAACCAAGATCGGAAGTCACCTGGCCCTCTTGCACGACCGGGCCTTAAAATACTGGACAGGTGCTCTAATATCCTCTCTATCCTTTCATATCAGATAAAACCTGGTCTCTCCAGTTCAAGCCTTGTGATCCCCCAAAGCCATCAGTCATTTCCTCTTTCTTTATAGAAGTGAAGTGGTCAAAACTGGCGACAGAGTCTGGAGAGTCCAGTTCACAGAGTCTGAATGTAGTGTCTCTACCCCTCTAGCCCTGACCTCTGGGAATGAGGGCTAGATGGACAGCTCAGGTTTAGAAATGAAAAGCGGCGGCTCCTCCTGGATGCTTTATTGGGGGCTTTCAGTGGTTTCTAAGCATGAGCGGCAGTGACACCAGACCCTTTCCCAACATGCCAAAGGCACAGGGAAGTGAGGTGCCGTGGGGGCTGAGACCCCACCACCACCAGCACCCGCCCACCCCGCCCTGCCCGCGAGACACGGTGGGGCTCGGGGGAAGCCCCGAGAGTGACGGGGGAGGCAGGCATCGACAGAGATGGCTTTGGCAGAGGCAGAAGGGACCCACGGACCATCCATCTCCCAACCCAACACTCAGGCCAGGGCTGAACTTCCGAGAGATGGTCAACACGGCTTTTACTGAAAGTCTACCTCACGTGGCGGGAAAACAACTCCAGGTGGAAAGAGGAGGATGGGATGGCCGCTGCCTTCAGGGTCTTCCGGTAAGGCGCCAGACCAAGCGCCCTGCTCACATCAAGAGGGGGATGGCAGGGTGTGCTTGTGGCATCGGTCCCAGACACAGCCTCTGGTTGGATGTCACGGCCTTGGCTTCAGCCAGTGCTGACTCAGTTC
>SJYT01018255.1:0-72026 GCA_006410635.1 Cephalophus harveyi
AGGAAAAGGAAACCCACTCCAGTATTTTTTCCTGGAAAATCCCATGGACAGAGGAGCCTGGCAGGCTACAGTCCATGGGGTCGCAAAACAGTCAGACATGACTCAGTGACTAAACAGCAGCAATTCAACAGCTCACAGAATGTATGTGAAGCTTAGAACACACGTATGAATCAGGATGGCAGAGTGTGGATCAGTAACACACCAGGAGGAGTCTGGAGTTAGGAGTTAGGAGACCACACTTTACACTGGGTGATGCCAGTTTGGCCACTACCACCGAAATGCATTTCAAACTCTTCTCGTGCTTTTATTTCCCTATCGTAAAACCTGAATTCCAAAGTGGTATCATCTGAGGGTTGGTAGGCAGTGTATCTACACCCTTGCTCCTGACTCATACCAAGAATTACTTAATGGGTTCCCCAATACAAAAAAGAGGTTCCAACATCGGGGGCCAGCAATCAGTGAACTGGCAAACCAAACCAATGTTCCCAATCATCACACAGCTGGTAAGAGTTTGAGCAAGTCCAAAGGCAGGTGTTCCCAGCTCTAAATCACGTGCTCTTTCTGCCACCACCTGGGGTGCAGTCTGAAATACTAACAACTGGCGGGCTACTGACTCTGGCCAATCAGAATTCAGTTCAGTTCAGTTGCTCAGTCATGTCCGACTCTTTGTGATGCCATGGACTGCAGAACACCAGGCCTCCCTGTCCATCACCAACTCCTAGAGCTTGCTCAAACTCTTGTCAATCAAGTCAGTGATGCCATTCAACCATCTCATCCTTTATCGTCCCCTTCTCCTCCTGCCTTCAATCTTTTCCAGCATCAGGGTCTTTTCTAATGAGTCAGTTCTTCGCGTCAGGTGGCCAAAGTCAACTTCAACATCAGTCCTCCCAATGAATATTCAGGATTGATTTCCTTTAGGATTGACTGGTTTGATTTCCTTGCAGTACAAGGGATTCTCAAGAATCTTTCCAACTTCACAGTTCAAAAGCATCAATTCTTCGGTGCTCAGCTTCCTTTATAGTCCAACTCTCACATCCATACATGACTACTGGAAAAACTGTAGCTTTGACTAGACAGACCTTTGTCAGTAATGTCACTGCTTTTTAATATCCTGTCCAGATTAGTCGTAGTTTTTCTTCCAAGGAGCAAGCATCTTTTCATTTCATGGCTGCAGTCACCATCTGCAGTGATTTTGGAGCCCAAGAAAAGAAAGTCTGTCACTGTTTGCGTTGTTTCCCCATCTATTTGCCATGAAGGACTGGCATCTGGCCAATCAGAATAGATGCCTCTATATACCAAGAAAGCAAAATTAGAACTCAGGGTTCTTAGCTTCTCAGGCCAGAGATCCTTACTCTTAGGACCAGGATTCCCAAATTTTCCAAAGAAAATGATAATACTTGATGGCTCACTGGGATAAACTGGGATAAATGTGAGAGAGGGAAAGAGATCGATATAGACATATAAAAAGGTATAGGGTTTGGAGGAGAAAAGCTCATTATACTTTGTTTACATATTATCATTTTGATTAAAATAAAATGCCCCAGTACTCCAGGCTTTTGTAACCAACTGCCTCCTTGACATTTCCACTTAGATGTATAATAGATACCTCAGAAATAGCATATCTATATCTGAACACCTGGTCTCCTTATCATTACCAGCAACTTCCCCTACCTACATGTGTAGAGCTAAGTGGCTTCAGTCACGTCCAACTCTTTGTGACCCTATGGACTGTAGCCCATCAGCCTCTTCTGTCCATGGGATTCTCCAGGCAAGAATACTGGAGTGGGTTGCTATGCCATCCTCCAGGGGATCTCCCTGACCCAGGGATTAAACTGGGGTCTCTTATGTCTCCTACATTGTCAGGCAGATTCTTTACCACTAGCAGCTCCTGGCTCTCCCAACTCAGTGTCCTGTTTAGCCTTCGGATTCCTCAGGTCAGAATCTTTGGAGTCATCTTTAACTCTCTCATAGATTCATATTCTATATGTGTGTTTTGTGATATGTATGTATGTATTTTACATCAGAAAGCTCTCTGACCTCTAACTTTACTTTCTAATATCTTAAAGTTGTCATTGAATATGTCACAGTATTGCTTCTGTTTTATCTTTTGGCCTTTTGGCACAAGACATACGGAATCTTAGTTCTCAGACCAGGGATCAAACCCACAGCCTCTGCACTGAAAGGCGAAGTCTTAACCACTGGACCACCAGGGAAGTCCCTGACCTCTAACTTTAGAATGTACTCCATAAGTCACCTCTCCTTTGGATTCACACACTGGTGTACTAACTAGTCCCCCTACTAGTTTCCTCAAATCAAAGGCTGGATTAATCCTTAAAAAGCGTGTCACGTGGCATCATCCTTTTGCTGGAAATCCTGTATGATATCCACAGTTCTCTCAGAGTCAAGAGCAATGTTTTTAAAATGTCCTGCAAGCCCCCACATAGCCTGGTCTCCATTATCTCCATGACCTCTGCTACTCTCTTCCCCGCTTACTCCTCTCCAGCCAAAATGGCCTCTGTGCTAATCTTTGAATGTGTCAAGCTTGTTCTGTCTTGGGGTCTTTGCACTTACTCTTTCTTCTGCCTGAATACTTTTCCCCAGACGTCTTTATCACTTAGTTCCTCACCTCCTCCAAATCTTTGCACAAATGTCACCTTCTCAATAAGACCTGTCCTTACCATCTTATTTTCCCAACCTATTTTATCCTCCTCAATTTTTCCCATAGTACTCCTTACCTCATATGTTCTAATATTATTTCTTCTTCATCTCTCTCCATTAGACTGTCAGCTCCATGATGACAGAGGTGTTTGTCTGTTCAGGGTTATATTCCTCAGAGCTGGAATATTACCTGGCTCTCAAATTATTGCTGGAGAAGTGAATAAAAATACAAAATATTAGAGATAATATTAAACATTTGAATTTGCATAGAACTTAGATTCTGGAGATTGGAAAACATTTCTAATTTTTAAATGATAACTTAATATTATTTCCATGAACATACCTTTTAATATATGGATTTATGTTTGAAATGGCTCTGTGTAATTCTTGTTCCAGGCTTTCATTAATGATCTCTTCAAATTCTTGATAATCCCCATTGACAAGAAACTTTATGTGCCAAAGTCACATTCAAAACTGTACAGCAATTGAAATTATATTTAAAGAATCTTGGAGCTCTTCCTTTTCTTTCATTGACAAATGTAATGTTAAAATATCTTGTGATAATGCTAATGGATTTGAATGCTATCAGCTTTTTTGTATCACATATTTTAAAATAATGCTGAGGCTCTAATTTGTAGCAGGTGTGTGCATTGTTGGCACAGTCACCCTGAAGCTAGCTCAGATGCTGCTAAAAGGGCACAGGAGCTGTAAATGTTTAGAAGTATTTGATACTCATGAAGATAGAGAGGTGGGCCACTGCCTAGAGCTACATCTACCAGCAACCACCCCAACCCCAGCCTCCCTGCCCCACCCCCCTCTACCCCAGCCACGCACTTGGAGCCAAAAGTCTTCCAGCAGCTAAAGGGCAGTGGCCTGTTCTGAGCTGGCAAAGTAAGTAGATATCTAGGTGTGGAGCACCTCTGGCGCCATGTTTGGTACCTCACTATGCAACAGCATGTGAGGGAGTTGCTCAGGGTTGCTGCCAAGTGGGATCATAGGATACACCATCCTTCTCTGCTCCATTCCTGCTATTCTCCAAGGAACCTTGCTAGGGCACTCCAACAGCCTTCACCCCCGGCTTATGAGTCTGCAGAACTTTGAGATCCAATAGCAACACATCAATGTGCCATGATCCACCATTTGGGAAACTCTACTTCGAAACCCTTGGGCCAGATTCCCACTCGTATACTAACCTGCTGTGTGTCCTTGGGCAGGTTACCTCACCTCTCTGGACTTAGTTTTCCTTATCTATAAATGGAAGGTTTGAATAAACCTCCCAGATGGCACTAGTGGTAAAGAACCTGCTTGCCAATGCAGGAGACATAAGAGACATGGGTTCTGTCTCTGGGTTGGGAAGATCCCCTGGAGGAGAGCTTAGCAACCCACTCCAGTATTCTTGCCTGAAGAACCCTATGGCAGAGGAGTCTGATGGGCTACAGTCAACCCCCTTCTCCATTGGGGTTGCAAAGAGTCGGACATGACCGAGCAACTTAGCACACACGCACAATGCTTGTCAAGAATCCCTTGGATTCTGGAGAAGTGCCTCAAAGGACACTCTGGGGTGGAGTAGGAGTAGAAAGGGTCCACATGGAAAAGGCTTTTCTCATTTCTCTCTTTAACCAGAACATCTTTACTTTTATCAGTTTTATGTCTTGATATCCCATAGAAGATTTTAATAAAAAGAGAGGTTTCTGCTGCTGACATAAAAGTTTGAAAACCAGTATATCCGTCAGAGGTCTCA
The DNA here is from genome assembly GCA_006410635.1 of Cephalophus harveyi. Lineage (NCBI taxonomy): Eukaryota > Metazoa > Chordata > Mammalia > Artiodactyla > Bovidae > Cephalophus > Cephalophus harveyi. The sequence goes on from SJYT01018255.1 coordinate 4,400, forward strand.
CCCTTAGCCCCTCCATGTCCAGTAGGCCCTTTGTTCAAGAAGGGAATCATTCTGAATGGACTTCTGATATTTTTATTACAGTAAAGAAATGTCATCTTTATTTAATGAAATTATGACGAAGAACCTCCAAAGTCACTAAGAGAAGGGATTTTCTTGGTACGATGGGAGGATGGCCCACGTGTCTCGTCTCTCTGTCTACAAGTCATCTTCCTTTGGGGATCTTTCTCTAAGACGGCTGCTAACACTAGTCTGCTTTCTCTTAACACTTAGCCTCAGGGGAGGAATGGAATTCTCCTCTTTCTCTCCCATGGCAGAAGGATGACAAAGTTGGAACTTGGTTCAAATAATACTTTACAAGAAACTAAAGAATAGCAAAAGGGGAAAACATAGAGACTGTGATGCAGCTGGGCCATCTGGTTTATCAGCTGTTAGTGACCTTGGAGGCTGTACCCCATCTTCATTGGTCCCAAGAGTTCCAACTCTCTGAATTTGCCTCCAAGGGGCAAACATCATTTTAATGACCATTACCCAGCAGAGCCCAGGTAAGACACTTATGATCCTCAATATCCAGACCTGTCCTGTGCTCCTCAGTCTCCCTCATAGTTGCAGGTTTCTTGTAGAAAGGCCCTCTTTTTCTTTGATAGCAGCACTACCCACCGTCTCTTGGTAAGATTCCACTTTCTTACAGCAGCCCCTCCAAATAGTTTAACTCTATCCTGCTGCTGCTGCTGCTGCTAAGTTGCTTCAGTCATGTCCAATTCTGTGCGACCCCATAGACGGCAGCCCACCAGGCTCCGACGACAGCACAAATAGTCCCAACAAAAGATGGATCCAGTCATTGGCAAAGAATTGCTTACAGAGGGGTATGTAATTTTAAAACTACTCAACAGTTTAACTGGAGCATAGAGAGGATTCAAATATGGGACACTGGACAGGACATCAGGGCCTTTGGTCTATACAGATGCCTTTACCAATGCACCTGTGAGGAAGGGAGAGAGAACAGATGGGGCCCAGAGCCTTCACCTAACCCTGGAGACAATCAGAGCAGGGAATCAGGCAAGGGTGGGCTTGAGCACCCCACCAACATCCCCTATACTTCTGTCCAGACTTCAGACCCCACAGAGATGGCTTTGTTTTGGACACAGGCAATCTGGCCCTCAATGGGCAATTACAGCTTCCAAAAGCTAAGGGACAAAAAATGCAGAGAATGTCAGAGCCCAAGGCGTCCCCTTCCCTAAGACTCTGAGATTTGCATGAACACTTTTGTTTGCTTATTTATCCTGTTGCCTCAAATTAGAAGTGAAAACCAGAACAAAGAAACAGGAGACATTCCTCAGGATGGAATTACCTTGTAATGTACCTATGTAGCCTTGGGGTTTGATCTTGCCAAGACAATTTGGAGTCGGTTCCACTGTTGGAACACATCAAATATCCTAAAGTTTCCCTTTCATCTGCTGGCTTCTAGGGCCGTGCAAAGTCCAGCACAGGAGGAGGAGCTGGCCCTTTCTGGGTTTTGCCACAAGAAGATTCTCATACCAGGAAATTGTCCTGAGAGTTCTCATCCCAAGGGGGAGGAGGCCAGGAAACAGGAAAAGGAGGATGCTGGGGGAGGCTGCTGACTTGGGGCTGGAGTTTATCTCCCTTCATCCCAGCATCTTTTTATCCTCACCTAAAGCCCTTGATCTTAAACCCTGCCTGCTCTAATGGGGCCCAGAGGGGAGCAAAGAAAACTCACGGTATCCTGTCAGAAGACTGCTGATTAATGGTCCACTCTTGGGTAGGGTGTTTGCAATCTCTGAGCCCTTGCTTTCTTCTCTGTGAAATGGGGATAATAATACCTTGTTTAATCTCTTCCCATGGTAGTGGTGAGGATTCAATGAGATAATGCCCGTTAAAAGCCTCGTGAGGTGCTAAATGTTTTTCAAAAAGGTTTCCAAGGTAAGTGTATGTCTGTGTCTGTGTCTCTGTGTGTGTACGTCTGTGTATCACATGTGATCCATTGGGGAAGAGGGAAGAGCTTCCCCTCAAGGGTGTCACTCCACGATTCCTGTATAAATTGCTATCCCTGGGGACTGGAGACATCAGAGGAGCTCAAATACATTCTGGTGGAGATTAATCAAGGTAAGAAGAGGATCAGGAGGAAAGGCAACCTTTGAAGTAACTATGTTCTACCTACCCTGCCATCAGAAAGGAAAGTGAGAGACCAGAGTTATCACTCGGCTTTGACACCCGGCGAGGGAGTTCAAGGGCAAGGCCTGTGTCTAGAAGGTGCACCTGGAAAGGAGCTCTTCCAACTCACTGCCTTGCCTTGGCCGAACTTCCTGTAACCTCTCATCCCTGTTCCAAGGTGCCCAAGAAGAGCAGACAGTACCCGCTGTGCCCGTCTTCTCGTCCCTCCCCCACCACCACTCTCAGCTAGGTTTCTGATAAGGAGAGAATTGAATCCAGTTCCACCAGGATTTATTTCCCCAGCCTCTCCTACAAATGCTTCCCATTTTTATGATGTTCTCCAGTTGAGAAAACTCTTTCGCATCAACCACCTCCTTTTGACTCTCACTGTAACACTGAAAGTCAAGGAGTAGAAAAATTCAGTTCAGTTCAGTTGCTCAGTCATGTCGGACTCTTTGTGACCCCATGGACCACAGCACGCCAGGCCTCTCTGTCCATCACCAACTCCCCGAGTTTACTCAAACTCATGTCCATTGAGTCGGTGATGCCAAGCAACCATCTCATCCTCTGTCGTCCCCTTCTCCTCCTGCCTTCAATCTTTCCCAGCATCAGGGTTTTGCTCAAGGAGTCAGTTCTTCGCATCAGGTGGCCAAAGTATTAGAGTTTCAGCTTCATCATGAATCCTTCCAATGAACACCCAGGACTGATTTCTTTTAGGATGGACTGGTCGGATCTCCTTGTTGTCCAAGGGACTCTCAGGGGTCTTCTCCAACACCACAGTTCAAAAGTATCAATTCTTCAGTACTCAGCTTTCCTTATAGTCCAACTCTCACACCCATACATGACCACTGGAAAAACCATAGCTTTGACTAGATGGACCTTTGTTGGCAAAGTAATGTCTCTGCTTTTTAATAAGCTGTCTAGGTTGGTCATAACTTCTCTTTCAAGGAGTAAGCGTCTTTTAATTTCATGGCTGCAGTCACCATCTGCAGTGATTTTGGAGACCAAAAATATTAAGTCTGTCACTGTTTCCACTGTTTCCCCATCTATTTGCAATGAAGTGATGGGAGCAGATGCCATGATCTTAATTTTCTGAATGTTGAATTTTAAGCCAACTTTAAAACTTTCCTCTTTTACTTTCATCAAGAGACTCTTTAATTTTTCTTTGCTTTCTTCCATATAAATTAGTATCCTTAATTTCCCAGGAAAAGAAAATGAGGATCAGGAGTTCAGTGATCATTTGAAAGGCATTCAGCATGTAAAAGCAAGGCTAGAACCCACATGGGCATTTCTGACTGCTGCTGGGGTCCTCAGCATCTCCACTCCTTCCCAGGGCGTACAAAGCTCATAATGATCCACACTCATCTCTGTCTACTTTGAAGGCTTCCCTAAGCCCTCCTCACATGCTCTCCTTTGACTGCTATTATCCCTTTACTCCCTGAGGACTCTGCTCATTTTTGTACCTTCAGCATCTAGCATAGAGCCTGACACATAGTCCACATCTTTAAATAATGAATACCGAAAAGAACAGGCATTTAAGTAGGGAAAGGATGGAAACAGCCCAAGTAGCCCACAGAAATAGAGAAATAGTTAAATAAAACCATGATGCATCTTCTAGATGAAATATTATACAGCTATTAAAAATTACACTGATAAAAAATTAGTATTGACTTGAAAATAATGTTATGTGAAAACCCCAAATACAACATTGAACATACATTATGGTCATAGCTATAGAGAAGGATACAAAAAGTAAACTCTTAAAAATCATGCAAGGAAAAGGAAGTCGAAGCTGTGGGTATTTCTCTTCCTTCCATCTTTCCATAATCTCCAGGCTTCCTGTAATAGACATACATTATTTTATAATGAGTACAGCAGCAACAAAAATGGTAATCAATAGCTGTGGAGCTATTAAGGGAATTCTTAATTGCTTTCACAGTTCACAGCTCCAGGTTCAAGTGACTTACTTCTCTCGTGCTGAACATTTTCTAATAGGATGAAAGAGCCATTGTCTAAAAATCTGGAGAACTCCAGGAGGCTGGGAAAACTTCCAGGTGATAGGCAATCTATTGTGCTGCACCCAGTTTTAGGGAAAAAAATGGTGGTCATTAGGAGCTTTGCCTCAGGTTCACCACGAATGAAGCATCCCAAATTCACTTCATTTTCCCCTTGGATGGGGTTACTAGACTGGTAGATCAGAAGATTGTTGCTGACATAATGTGTATCGATTCTACAGTATATTTGACAAAGCCTCCCCTGTCCTTATGAACAAGGTGGAGAAATGTGGGCTAGAAGACAGAACTGCAAGGTGGACTTAAAGGAGATTGAGCAACAGATGCAGACATTGCAATTTAGTGGATTCGAGGCTATTCTAGAACAGGTATGGCAATTTGTGACACCTCTACAACCTCTGTCGCCGCCCTCCACCTCCAGGCTGGCACTGATAATTAACTGCATCCCTCTTTTTCTCCGAATCCAGATGGGGCTTCAGAATCCTTCTCATCATAGGGAACCAAGCTGCCATTAGCCAAGGGCAGAGCAAATATGCCAGTGGAAATCTATTAGTCAACCTTGACGTTTAAGGAAGTCTCAGGTACGTGCTTCAGGATGATTTTTTTACTCAATCCTATTCAGCATGTTTATCAATGACTTAGAATGAAAATCTAGAAATTTTCAATTTCTCATGTGTATGATTGACAAAGACTTAAAGTTGGGAGGGAAAGGGGATAGAATGAAAATTTTAAATTATCCAACCAGATGATAATATGGGACAGAACCCAAGGAGTGATTTTACAATAGCACATATAATCCTATACTTAAAGTTTAAAAGTGAAATGCAAGAACAGAATATGATGGTATGACTTGATAGCAGTTCATGAAATGGAGTAACGAAGGGGAACACACCTGAGATACTAAGTGACCATAAATTCAACCTGAGCCATAGAATGATAGCTGGGTTGTTGATAATCAGTACAATCTTAGGCTTTGTTAATGAAGCTACAGGGCCTAGAATACAAGAGGTAAAGAGGACCTAGATTCATCTAGAGCCAGAGTGGAACTGAAACTTGATAGATCCTAAGCATCGGTCCCATCACTTCATGGCAAATAGATGGGGAAACAGTGGAAACGGTGGCTGACTTTATTTTTGGGTGCTCCAAAATCACTGCAGATGGTGATTGCAGCCATGAAATTAAAAGACGCTTACTCCTGGAAAGAGAAGTTTTGACCAACCTAGACAGCTTATTAAAAAGCAAAGACATTACTTTGCCAACAAAGGTCCATCTAGTCAAAGCTATGGTTTTTCCAGTGGTCATGTATGGGCATGAAAGTTGGACTATAAAGAAAGCTGAGTACCGAAGAATTGATGCTTTTGAACTGTGGTGTTGCAGAAGACTCTTGAGAGTCCCTTGGACTGCAAGGAGATCCAACCAGTCCATCCTAAAGGAGATCAGTCCTGGGTGTTCATTGGAAGGACTGATGTTGAAGCTGAAACTCCAATACTTTGGCCACCCAATGCGAAGAGCTGACTCATTTGAAAAGACCCTGATGCTGGGAAAGATTGAGGGTGGGAGGAGAAAGGGATGACAGAGGATGAGATGGTTGGATGGCATCACTGACTCAACGGCCATGAGTTTGGGTAAACTCTGGGAGTTGGTGATGGACAGAGAGGCCTGGCGTGCTGTGGTCCATGGGGTCACAAAGAGTCAGACACGACTGAGTGACTGAACTGACTGACTGACTGAAGTACCAAAAATATAATGATGTGCCCACTACCTGCACAACTCTCCTATGTAACTCACATCAATAGTAAACCATAAAATAAGAGTAGGTAAAGTTTAGAAAAATCTACTTTCCCCCATGAAAACTGTTTTGATTCTATCTGAAACGTAAAATATCATATGAGGGGGACTTTGCTGATGGTCCAGTGGCGAAGACTCCAAGCTCCCAATCAATGCAGAGGGCCCAGTTTTGATCCCTGATCAGAGAAATAGAGTCCCCATTCCACAACAAAGACCCAGGACAGCCCAATAAATAAATATCAGGAAAAAAAAAAAAAGGTTCATATTAGAAAAAGTTGGAACTTCTTTGCTTTGCTTTGTCATAAGGATTTGGTTGGTTTGTATGTTGGATACACTGGTGCACTCAGTCAGCCCTGGGAGTCCCATTTCAAGAGGGACTTTTCTGTAGCAGGGTCTAGATCTCATTTGTTCCTCCTGCCTTCCAAAACACCCCATGGCTCCCTGCGCGTATGGAACAGAAAGCAATCTCTTTCATCTGGAAGCACTCAAAGCCTGCAAAGTCCTGAAAAAGGAGGCTGTTTCTTAAAAATCCAAATGAGACACATGATTTAAAAGCCAAAACTACCAAAAGGTTCATAAAGAAATACAGCAGTCTCTGGTTTTACCCCTATCAACAACTTCAGTCCTATTACTCAGGGCCTACCATTTTAATCTTTTTGATTGATTTATTCTGGTAATTGCTTTCCTATCTCTAAATAATATGTTTTTACTGATGTATCTGGTTTTGTGAACTTTACACGTTATCTATTGATTTCTTGTGATGGTGGTGGGGTGTTTATTTTATTACACAACCTCCACTTTCCCTTCCTTCATCTTCTACTATTACTATTTTTGGGGAAAAAGTCAATAAATAATGTTTATTGCTTTCTTACGGAAATTTTGTTTACTGCCTCATCAAATTAGTTGCACATTTTTTGTATAGCTTTTTATTTTCCCTAGAGTTTCTAATTCCTTTCTTTTTGTCATGCTTTATTTGTCTTTGTAGAATTCCTCGTGTTTTTTATTTCCCAAAGTTTCATCACATCAAGCATTTTATAAATCTCTCTTTGTTTTTCCTGAAAACATCTTCCCAGAAACGTTCAGTCCTCCAGTTCTAGTCTGGACTAGTTGCCCTTTGGATGACCAGGACTGTGATCATTCCTGGAATTGTCCATTGCTGCCTTCTTGGGCTAAATTCAATGTCTTCCTCAACACATATCTTCCTCTCTTGATTTATTTCGCTTTTCAAGAGCACACCCTCAAGTAAATTCCCAAGAAAGAGTGCATGAGAGATAAATGATCTGAGTCCTCTGTGCCTGAAAATATATTTGCTTTGCTGTTGTACTCAATTAGGTATAGGATTCTCAGTTTCCGGGTTGAAAATTATTCTCCTTCAGGTCTTTGAAGGCTTTCTCCAATGTCTCCTTCCTTGTACCCAGGGTCAAAGATGAAGAAGGTGAAACTAGCCTAGTTCTAGTTCTTTGTAGGTGAGCTGTCCGCATCCCCTCTTATCTGCATCATCCTTTCCACACCCCATTTTTCTTCAGCCGTAGTTTCCTCAGTTTTCACTCATTTTCTTGAACCTCCATAGAACCATTCAATCTGAATATTCCTTTAAAGTCTGAGAAATTCTTTGGTAGTGTTTCGGACATTTTCTTCCCTCTGTTTTCTCTCCTTCCTAGGATCCTCTTAACCAGATGAAGGACCACCTGGATTGATCCACTATGTCTTTATTTTTTCTTTCACATTTTGTTTCTTTTCATTCTCTTTCAGGAATATTTCCTTGACCTTATCTTTGTAACTTTTTAAATTTAAGAAATATAAATATATATAAATTTTCAAGAACAGGATGCTATGAAAAAAAGAACAATCAAAACACAAAAGATCTCTTCATTTCCCTGAGGATCTAATTAGAGTCTTTTTAGTGTTTGCTTTTATATTATCTTTTGTGGTCTGAATTATCTTCTTCAGGGATCAGTTTTTTCCATTGTTGTTGTTGCTTTTTTAAACTCTCAAGTATTGGGGATTCTTGAATATCTTTTCATATAAAAGTATGAGAGGATAAAAATGCACTTAGCAGATACATGTTTGTGAGCAAGACTGGCTAGCTGATGGACTTCATTCTTGGGGTGATTGGGCTGTGAGACAGCTATTTTCCTGGGAGTTAGCTAAGTGTCAGAAGAAAGCAGGATCTTTGTTTTAGGGTTATTCGATTCCTTTTTAGAAGAAATTCTTTTCTTTTTTGGTCTAGGGTTAGAGAAATATGGCTGCCAGGAACTCTATACAATGTGGGGATGGGCTGTTACTGTTTGGTACATGGATTTTCAATTGGCTTCCTTAATTCAACTCCAAATATCACCTACATTCTCTGATGTCCCTTACATCTGAGATCAAAACCTGCTTCCCTGGGCCGGTTGCCTGCATTCTCTGTAGCAGCATACCTTCTCCTAGCTTCATCAATGACCATTTCACCACCTGCTCTCTTTAAGACATTTAAAGACATCTCACTTGCTAATATGCCTTCTCTCATTCTTTTTATTATAAACCTTCTTTCTTTGTTTTCTTCTCCCTCTTCTTTTTCTCTTTCTCCTCCTCCTTCTTCTTCTCCTCCTGCTCCTCCTCCTTTGTAGTCTTCTTCTAAATTATTACAGAATGTCAAAATATTCCTATTCCTTTCTCCTCAGTCCTGTTAAATCATTCATTCAGAACATTTTGTTATATTGCTTCCTACTTTTTAAAAAAAGTGATCGATTCAGTTGATATTTACCCTTAACTCATCCTGTGTCCCTACCTCCTCAATTGTAACCACTGTTTGACTTTGGTATTTTTCACTCTTTTGCAAGTTTTTATACTTTTGCTACCTATATGTGGTATGCAACATAAGCTTTTGCATTGAGTGTCTTGTATTTTAATATAAAGCTATCAGTGTATACCTATCAGCTTTCCCATTACTTCTTTCAATATTTCTTGAGACCTATCAATGTTGTATATGTAGCTTTACTGCTGTATGGTGCTTAATTATTCAATCATTCTCTCATTAATGAAAGGTTAGATTGTTTCCAATTTCTCACTGTTACATACAGTGCTAGTCTGAACATTCTTGTAACTTTTCCTTGAGCACAGGTGCAAAAATTCCTCTAGTCATATATGCTGTGTCATAGTACACATGCTTCTTCAACTTTACTATGTAATGGCAAATTGTTTTCCAAAGTAGACATCAATTTATCCTCCCACATTGGCAGCATTAGAGGGTTTTCTTGTTCCATATATTTGCTGGTAGTCCATACTGTCAACAAACCAGATTTGCTAAACTAGTCAGTGTGAAACAGTATCTTTTAATTTGCATTTGATTGTAACAATCAAGTTAGTTAGGCATCTTTTATTGGCATTCAAGCTTCCTCTTTTGTGGATTCAATGTACATAACTTTTGCCCAATTTTCTACTGGGTTATCTTTGATTACCTTGATAATCTTGGTGTTTTCTACTTTGGTTACCTTGATGATTTATAGAAGACTTTATATCTGGCATAATGTGGGAGCTCTTAGAGACGCACCCTGGACCCACTGGATCAGAGTCTCCATTTGAACAAGACTTGGGTGATTTGATTGCACATTTAAGTTTGAGAAGCACTGATGCAGAACATTTTCTCTGTCTCTTGAATATTTGGTAGAAGTTCCCTGTAAAGCCAGCCAAGGATGATGCTTTGTTAGTCAGAGCTACTGTTGTTGATGTAGGTAAATTGATACTTATTCAACTACTTTAGTGATTATAGGCCCCTTCTGATTTTTAATTTTCTTTAAGTTTTAGTAAGTTACTTTTTCCTAGAAAACTGTATTTATCTATAGCTCTTAGTGTATTTATAAAAATATATTCATATTAATTTCATTGTTTTAAAAGTCTATGTTGTATCAAGTTACACTTTTTTCCATCTTTAATACTTTTGATTTGTGTGTCCTTCCCCATTTCATTCTCACATCAATCCTGCCAGAGGTTTGTCTGTTTTACTGGTCTTTTCAAAGGAGCAGATTATGGTTTTATTGAATTCTTCCTTTATAGCATTTTCTATTTCCTTATTCTCTGTCTTTATAATCATCTTCTTCCTACATTTTTGGGGTTACTTTGACTTCCTTTTTTCAACTTGTTAAGTTGAAGTCAGCTCATTAACTTTTTAATCTTTCCTTTTCATGATTTAAACATTTGAGGCTATAAATTTCCCACTAATTACCACTGTAGTTGTATCTTACATGTTTTGATATGTCATATTTTTATTATCTTTTAGGTCTAAATGTTTTCTAATTTCCATTATTACTTCTTCTTTGACCCATGAGTTATTTCAAAGTATGTTTTAAAATGTATGACTGTATAGAATATTCTTAAAAGATTTTTTAATATATTTCTAACTTAATTACACTGTGGATTGAGAACATGATCTTTATAATGTCACTTCCTTGGTGTTTGTTGTGACTTGCTTTTGGATACCATAAATGGTTTATATTTGTAGATGTGTCATCCATATTTGAAAAGAATGTGCATTCTCCTCTAATTATTAGTTATATTTTTCAAACCTTTTGTCCTTATCCATTTTTATTTGCTTAATATATCAATTGCTGACAGCTGTGTTACAAGTGTCATGATTTTAGATATGTAAATTTCTCCTTGGAATTTTGTCAATTTTGACTTTATATATTTTAAGGGAGAGGATGAGATGGTTGGATGGCATCACTGACTCAATGGACATGAACTTGGGCAAACTCTGGGAGATAATGAGGGACAGGGAGTCCTGGCATGATGCAGTCCAAGGGCTTGCAAATAGTCAGACACAACTTAGTGACCTAACAACAACAGCAACAACATTTTAAGACTATTTAATTAGCTTCATGCAAATTTAGAATTTCTGTATTTTCTGGCAAGTGGTTCCTTTTAATATTGTATGGTGTCCATCTCTATTCTTAACATAAAAAGCTATATTGATATGCAACAAAAAACTCCTCCACCAGTGTTCTTTGGGTTGGTGTGTGACTGGGGTATCTTTTTCCAATTTTTTGTGTTCAACTTTTCTATGTCCTTTCTTTTAAGACATATCTCTTATAAGCAACACAAAACTTTTTCAAAAATCCAATCTGTCAATCTTTGTTTGAACGAGTGAGTTTAGTCAGTTTACATGCTTTTGATTATTTATACATTAGATTCAATGCTACCATTTTATTTTGTGCTTCTTTCACCTAAACTGTATCCAGTTACTATGTCTGTATAACAATTTTCCCCAAAACTTAGTGATATAAAGCAGACATTTATTATGCCCACAGATTCTGCGGGTCAGAAACTGGGCGGAGCATAGCTCCTCCACATTTGGATTCTCATCTAGAAGACTTGAAGGTGGGATTCGTCTCAAGATTCGCCCACTCACATGTCTGGGTGTTGATGCCAGCTTGTCTGCTGAGACATTAGCTAGATCTATCAGCCCAAATAAACTACCCAGAGCCACTTTGTATGGCTGGAAGTCTGTCATAATATGGTGGCCAAGGGCAAGAATCTTGAAAGAGATTGCCAGGTGGAAGCCGTATTCCCTTTTATGAGCTAGTCTCAGAAATCACAAAGCATTACTTCCACCACATTCTAATTGTCAAGATAATAATAAGGTCCTGCCCAGGATCAAGGGGAGAAAGATCAGACTGTCTGTTGGTGGGGAGTTTAGCAAGATTCTGGAAGAGCATGTGGGATTAAAATTATTGCTGTGGACATTTTCAGAAAATACAATCTACTATGCTTCGCTTTTTTATTTGATTCATTTTCTTCTTCTTGCCTCCTGTTGAAAAAAATCAAGGCGTGTAAAAAATTATCATTCTGCTGATGGTCTTGGAAGTCATACATCCTAGTTCAATTTTTTAGAGTATGTACCCACAAAATTTTTTTGAGTCTATATGTAACATAAAATTCTAATTTGATTGGTATCTCTGTTTTCATCTCAAATAAAACAAGGATCCGGAGAAGGCAGTGGCACCCCACTCCAGTACTCTTGCCTGGAAAATCCTATGAACGAAGGAGCCTGGTAGGCTGCAGTCCATGGGGTCGCTAAGAGTCGGATATGACTGAGCGACTTCCCTTTCACTTTTCAGTTTCATGCATTGGAGAAGGAAATGGCAACCCACTCCAGTGTTCTTGCCTGGAGAATCCCAGGGACGGGGGAGCCTGGTGGGCTGCCGTCTATGGGGTCACACAGAGTCGGACACGACTGAAGCGACTTAGCAGCAGCAGCAAAGCAAGGATCTCAAAATGCCTCATTTTAACTCCTATCACTCCTTTTCCAAAGTATAGAGTCTGTGGTTCATATTTTAATTTCTCTTCTATTTATACCCTCGATTATTCATCATTATTTTGTGTATGGCCTTTTTTTGTTTAAATAGTAGCCAAGACATGTTTCAGTTTACTGGTACATACCATATTTTTTACTATATCTTTGTTATGCTTTCTTGCATTTATTCCATAGTAGTGCTTTCAACAAAGCTCTGTAGTTAAAAACTCAATCATTCTATATCTGAAAACATCTTTATTTCACTGTTAGTCTCGAAAAGCTGATTTAGCTATGAGTAAAGTCCAGGGTTGACAGATATTTTCTCTCAGGACATTAGATATATTCTTCTACTATTTTCTGGAGTCTGTACAAACGTTCTTTTATATAATCTGTGTCTTTTATCTCTGTTTATTTCAAAGATCTTCTTTGCCTTTGGTGCTCTGAAGTTTCACAGCAATGTTTCTTGATGTGCACTTAGTTTTAGCCATGCTCCTTGAGGTTCTTTACAAATATGAGGATTTCCAATTCTGGCGAATTCGCAATCGCTATTTCTTGGAATATTGTATCTTCTCTAATCTCCTTCTTCTGTTCTTTAACTATCGGACATATGATGGACATTCCCATTCTGTCTCTGTTTCTCTCTTTTTAAAGTTAATTAATTAATTAAGCCGTGTCAAGTCAGTTGTGGCACTCTGACTCCAGAGCATGCAAGCTCAGTAGGTGTCTCAAGCAGGCTTAGCTGCTCGTGGCATGTAGGACCCTGTTTCCCCAGCCAGGGATTGAACCCTTGTCTCATGCGTTGGAAGACCGATTCTTAACCCCTGGACCACCAGGGAGGTTCCCATGTCTCTCTATCTCTTTTTAAATTTTATTTTATAAAAAAAAATTTTTTTTTTTGACGTGGACCATTTTTACGGTCTTTATTGAATTTGTTACAATATTGTTTCTGTTTTCTATTTTGGTTTTTGGGCTATGAGGCATGTGGGAATCTTAGCTCCCCAAACAGGGATCGAACCTGTACCCCGTGCATTGGAAAGCGAAGTCTTGCCACTGGACCACCAGGGAAGTACCCCCATGTCTCAGTCTCAAATATTTTCCATCTCTTTGTATTCTGGGTTGCCTTATGAGTAATTTCTTAAGGTTTCCTTTTTGTTCATGAATTCTTCAGTTATATCTATTATTAAAACTTTCCATTGAAGTTTTAACTTACATAACTACACATTTCATTTCTAGAATTTTGGAGGGTCAAATCTACCCTTCATGTTTTCATAGTGACGTTTTATGTTTTCAATTTCTTCTTTTATGTCTTCAATTATTTCAGGAAATAGACTCTATCCAATCCCCAGAAGTTCTCTTTATGCTCTTCTTAGTCACAGCCACTCCCTTTCCTAAGAAAATCATTGTCCTGATTTTGGTAGTAATCGCCTTTCCTTTGCTTCCTTTTTTTACAATCTAAGTGCTTCATGTGCTTTTAAATTAGATTTTAAACTCATCTTCAATAGGATTTTCTATCTAGAATCCCAGACAAACATAGATAAGAACATGTTCTTCTAAGGACATCTTGTGTTTGCTTATGATTTTGTTGTTTTTCAGTTACTCAGTCTTATCTGACTCGTTGTGACCCCATAGACTGCAGCGTGCCAGCATCCTCTGTCCTTGGCTATCTCCTGGAGTTTGCCCAAACTCATCTCCATGGAGTTGGTGATGCTATCTAATCATCTCATCCTCTGTCGCCCCCTTCACCTCCTGTCTTCAGTCTTTCCAAGCATCAGGGTCTTTTCCAATGAGTCGGCTCTTCACATCAGGCCAAAGTACTGGAGCTTCAGCTTCAGCATCAGTCCTTTCAATGAGTATTCAGAGTTGATTTCTTTTAGGATTGACTGGTTTGATCTCCTTGCTGTCCAAGGGACTCTCAAGAGTCTTCTCCAGGACCACAATTCAAAAGTATCAATTCTTTGATGCTCAGCCTTCTTTATGGTTCAGCTTTCATGTCTGTACGTGACTACTGGAGAAACCATAGCTTTGACTACACAGACCTTTGTCAGCAAAGTGATATCTCTGCTTTTTAATATGCTGACTGAGCGACTTCACTTTCACTTCTCACTTTCATGCATTGGAGAAGGAAATGGCAACCCACTCCAGTGTTCTTGCCTGGAGAATCCCAGGGACGGGGGAGCCTGGTGGGCTACCGTCTATGGGGTCACACAGAGTCGGACACGACTGAAGTGACTTAGCAGCAGCAGCAGCAGCAGGTTTGTCATAGCTTTCCTTCCTAAGAGCAAGTGTCTTTTAATTGCTTATGTTAGGTATCCCGAATGGAACCACTAACCCAAGATCACTTTTTAACATAAAATTACCAACTTGTTTGTTTCTGTACCATGAAGCTAAAGTCGAAGACCAATTCTTCATCAAGAGTTGGTCCTTGCTTGTAAATTGCCAAGTGAGACCTTTAGCCTATGCTGGCTGAGACAAACAAATTTCCTTGTCATCTTCCTGGACAAATTAACGACTTTTTCTACCTCTTTCTCTGGTGGGAATGTAACATTTGAACATCAAGGCAACTCAGTTCCAACACTTCTCCTCAGAAGGCTCAGAGCCTAGGTCTTGGGCCTCATGTGAGCACTAACCCCATGGGCTTGCAGTGGCAAAAAGGTTCACAGACTTAGGGAATGAACCTATGGTTGCCGAGGGGAAGGATGAGGGGAAGGGATAGTTAGGGAGTTTGGGATGGGCATATACACACTGCTATATTTCAAATGGATAGCCAACAAGGACTTATTGTATAGGACATGCAACTCTGCTTAGGGTTATGTGGCAACTTGGATGGGAGAGGATCTTGGGGGAGAATGGATACATGTGTATGTGAACAGCAAACAGTTCCTTTGCTGTTCACCTGAAATTATCACAACATTGTTAATTGCCTATACCCTAATATAAAATTAAAAGTTAAATTAAAAATAATGCAAATACAAACACCAGCACAGTCATAAAATACTAAGTAAACAAAACAAAAAAAACGCGCAGTGGCTCCAGCGTCACTCCAATGCTTCCTGCTATAGGGTCTTTGTGTCTGGCTTGAGGGTGAATGTTCTTTCTTAAAGGTCAGTTAGGCACTTAAAGAATATTTGCCTTTCTCGGTCTTTGTCCTGGGTGTGCATTCTGGACAAATAGGCCACTACACTGCTGAGCTGCGAGTCCCGCCTCTTCTTCCTCAGCCCTGAATGCCACCATGACCCACTTATTACATCCTTCTCTCCAGCACGTGGGGCCTGGGATCTGTGGCTGAGTCCTTGCTGGCCCATTCCTGAGCCCCAGTGCCCTCTAGTTCCTGTGCATGTGGGGCTTCATGCTGAGCACCCAGGCGTCCTGCCAGTCCTCCTGCAGACCCCAAATGTTAGGCTTCCTCCACCAGTCACCCCTCCTGTGTCTGCCCTCTGTCTTAACAGAAATCAGACAATGTCCTTTGCATGCCACTGTCTCCTCCCCTATTCTTTGGGTTCTTGTGAGTGTATGTCTTTTTTCTTTTCTTTTTTCTTTTCATTTCAGCAGGGTTTTAGAAGGGAGAGAGAGAAACACATGTTCAATGCCCCACATTTAGCAGGAAGTTCAAAGAGTACCTTATCTTGATGTTTCTTTAATTACAGTGAGGTGGTACTTTCTAATGAGTCCATTCAAATTAATTTATTATTATTATTATTAATTGCACTGCAGGGCTTGTGGGATCTTAGTTTCCCAACCAGGGATTGAAACTGGGCCCTCGATAGTGAGAGCTTGGAGTCCTAACCGCTGAACTGCCAGGGAATCCCCTAACAAGTCCATGTTTCACAGCTTCGCCGCTGTGTCATTACTGTTCACATCCTTTTCCTATTCTGTGTTTGTTCTCCTCCCCTGCCCCCACCCCATCCTGACTCTCAGAATATTCCCTTCAATTCATACATCAGTTATTTATAGTAAAATATTAATGCTTGGCCTGAAAGGTTGGAAGCAAATATTTTTCTTCAGTCTTCCCTTTTTATAAAGGCATTTTATTGGTTTGTTATTTACATAAACTCTTAACTGTATGTAGTTTAATCTGGCAGGTTTTACCTTTTTCGGTTTCTTCTATTGCGCCTGCGTTGATTGGGAGAGTGGAAATGTTCCCAAGAGACTTGCTGGCTACCAGTGCTGTTTGGTTCTATCGGGAGAGAAGGCCCTGATGGGAAGCAGAGAGAATGAAATAGGAGAATGTCATTAGAGTTGTCATTTGACCCTGGTCATCTGTCAGTACACAGATAATTGAGAACTGACTTCAAGTGAAATTGATAAACTGACCTTCTTAATTACATGCCAATGTACCCTATCATTCTCCAGGGGCAGGAAAGCAATTTCTAGGTTCGGTTTATGCCATGTGTTCATCCACCCTCTTCCTTGAGATTTGCACTTTTGTGACCTGCCCTTCCAGTGTGTTCCCTTTAAGACCTACTTGCCTCCTGATGCCAAAAGTGCTGAAAGGTAACAACATCCAGTCTTTATTGCTGCCTGAGTTTCTGTGCCCTCAGCTAGTGCGTAAAGAGGAAGCAGCGTATATCTCAAGCGCCTCTGATGGTAGCTGGCATGATGCTTGATAACAGAATTTCTCAGACAACAGGCCCAGGCTGGGGAATTTTAATATTGTCTTTCCCTACAAGTAATTTCCAGTGTTTATGCTCTGTGGAGCCCCTTTTGAGTGTCAGAGCAGAACAAATGCCAGTTTTAATGGACTTGCTAAATCATAAAAACTGCTTGCGAAATTGCATCTGATTAAAACAGGAAAATGTTCCATTATTCAGAAAAATCTCCCTGCAGAGGCTCACGGAGGCTGTTGGAGGTGCAGAAATGCAGGGAGTGCCCAGATCATGTGGAGTTTTTTCTCCACGGAAAAGATGTGGCTCCATTTATGTTCTTTTCTCTCCCCCAAGTCCCCCATTCTTCTGCCTTCCCTGATGAAAGGCAAATTGACATGAGTTATTTCAATATTAATTTATGTGACAACATATTATTAGCAGGGGCAGAGCACACATGACAAGGTACAGCCAGTTAAGAGATGGTGGGGGCGGGGTGGGGGCATACTCTGAAACCTCTGAGTTGTCTGAGCACCTCCACAGAGCAAAGACCAACCGATACAGCAAAAGCTAAAGGGGTGCTCTGTGAAGTTGCACGAGGCTCTCCTGGCTAACAACAAAATATAAAATAGAATTGAGTTATCCCATAGATGTGTTGAGCTTCCCCAGTGGCTCAATGATAAAGAATCTGCCTACAATGCAGGAGATGCAGGAGACATAAGTTCGATCCTTGGGTGGGGAAGCTCCTCTGGAAAAGGAAATGACAACTCACTCCAGTATTCTTGCGTGGAGAATTCCATGGACAGAGGAGCCTGGTGAGATACAGTCCATAGGGTCCCAAAGAGTTGGACACGACTGAACGACTGAGTATGCACGTATGCAGGGATGTAAGTCACTCACTAGAGAGCCGTTCCCAGGGAATTGTCAGTGGAGTCTGCTTTGGGGATTTAACCTACAGCCAGTTAGACAGGCAGATGGCTAGACCAATATTACCAACAAATACCCTTTGTTTGCAGAGAATTGTCCCTAAGTCTGGAGAGAGAGCGAAGGGAAGCACTGCCTAGTCCCAGCCCCAGCTAATGGTGGGGGCAGGGCAGGGGCAATTGTAGCCTCATGAAATGAACCAACCTGACACCACATGGAGCAGAAGAGCTGCCCAGCAGAGCCCAGCTATCCCAGGAATTGCTGAAAACAACGTCATGGTTTTTTCCTGCACTGAACTGAATA
This sequence comes from Cephalophus harveyi, assembly GCA_006410635.1. Classification (NCBI taxonomy): domain Eukaryota; kingdom Metazoa; phylum Chordata; class Mammalia; order Artiodactyla; family Bovidae; genus Cephalophus; species Cephalophus harveyi. Next base: position 22,447 of record SJYT01018255.1, read on the forward strand.
ACTGAGACAGTCAGTTCCAGCCTCTCCCCTGGGATCTTAACATTGGAAGGGCCTGCTCAAGTCGCCTTCTTGGTACTGCTAACTGAATGACACCAATCAGGATGTCATCTGCAGTGACATGGCTGTCACTCATCGTGTCCTGCTCTACCTGGAGAGCTCCTGCTCTCTATCTAGGACTTGCCTTGTCTTGCCCCTTCCTCCTTTGTGTCCTGTCTCCCACCTCGAGGACCAGGCACTGTTCCCTTCACTTTCTCTTCAGACTTGGGGACATGCTGAGTGGGCTTCCCAGATGTTGCTAGAGGTCTACTGGGCAGCTTTTCTGCTCCACGTGGTGTCAGTTGGCTCATCCATGAGTCTGCAATTCGCTGGGGCTGGAACATTCAAAACGGCTTCACTGCCACATCTGGGACCACATCTGGCTGGAGGGTTGCCCAGCTTCTCTCTGTCCATGAACTCCATGGAGCTGCGTGATTTGTTGGTAGACAGTAGGTCTCTGCATGGCTACTCGATCCTAGAACTCATCAATGCATTTCATTGGCCAAAGCAAGTCACAGGGCCAGTCCAGGTCAAGGGTAGGGGAAATAAACCTCATTTCTTGATAGAGAAAGGCAGGTATACTCAGGGATGGGAGACATTTTGGTGGCCATCTTTGCAGACACCTGGCCAGGTGAGCATTCAGGGGCTGAGATTCAGCAGAACCTTGCACCAGGGCAAAGCTGTATCTGCCTAGAGGGTTCTCTTGGCCCTAATGCTTGCAGAGACTCTATATGGGCTGCTGCTGCTGCTGCTGCTGCTGCTAAGTCGCTTCAGTCGTGTCCGACTCTGTGCAACCCCATAGATGGCAGCCCACCAGGCACCCTGTCCCTGAGATTGTCCAGGCAAGAACACTGGAGTGGGTTGCCATTTCCTTCTCCAATGCATGAAAGTGAAAAGTGAAAGTGAATTCGCTCAGTCGTGTCCAACTCTTTGCGACCCCATAGACTGCAGCCTACCAGGCTCCTCAGTCCATGGGATTTTCCAGGCAAGAGTACTGGAGTGGGTTGCCATTGCCTGTTCCACTATATGGGCTAGGCATGACTATACCTGCTTCTGGTCCTGATACAACTTGAAAGGCCAACAGTGGAGACCTGCCAGCCATCAGCCTGCTGAGCCCTTCTCTGCTCTGGGCTTCTTAGCCGCCCAAGGCTGCACGTGATGGAGCCTCCTCTGCTTAACCCCAGGGTTAAGTATTCTGTCCTGTTTATCCATCAGTAACTGTCTCCAACCTCCTCAGTGGCTTCCTTCCTGGCCCTCTCAACCCTAGGCCCAGCTGCTGCCTGTCACCCTCTGTCTTCCCTGCCACAGAAATGATTTTTTTTTTTTATAAACTCATCCTTGACTGAAGAGCCACTTTAGAGAATTTAAAACACCACCACTCTCTTCTAATGAGAGGGGAGAAGAAACGCAGAGGCACTAAATTCTCTAGAGCTTTCCTGTTGCGTTCTGATGTCACCATCTCTGGAAATAATTCTCTTCCCACAACACACAAACTATTGGCTGGGGAGCATCACCACCTATTTTAGAATCATCCCCTTGAGCACTCTGTCTCCTTCTAGGATTGCCAAACTCTACGCAGTGTCAATAGCACAGACTTCAAGAGCTGGGGCTGGGAATGCAAACTGAAGCTGGTGCTGGGCTCCATGTGCGCCAAGTGCTCAACACATCCCTGCCTCTGGCTGGGCTCCAGGGGGAGGAAGTAAACAACTCATGACAAAGATGTTGCCCTTTGGTGGCCACCCAAGATGGAGTCACTAGTGCCCTGGTCATCAGAAATGATGTCAGCTGGCCCAGGCACATTGTAAGGCCAGTTTGCCTTTCCCGGTGGAGTTTCCCAGGCACCACTAAAAAGTCGGAGTTGCAACCCTGACACTCCCTATCCCAGTCTGCCCACAGTGGTCTAGTTAGTCTTTGTTTTCTAGATCTAACCCTCCAACTCTCTACTATTTGGAAACTCCAGTGTTCTTGCCTGGAGAATCCCAGGGACGGGGGAGCCTGGTGGGCTGCCGTCTATGGGGTCGCACAGAGTCGGCCTGGCAGCACTGATGTCTACCTCCCTATCACCTGTGGGGAAAGGGCTGCCCCTGTGGGGAGGGCAGCCCTCTAAGCCATTGCCGCTGGGTTCCAAGCATCACCTGCCATCCAAACACCACCATGCCCCTAGGGCCCCTCCTGACTCTCCTGCACCCTCTCCATCCCCCAGAGCCAGCTCTACAGCCAGATCCCTTCCCTGCCCCACCCTGCCTGTCCCCGCTCCCTTCCCCTCCCCACCAGCATATGGGCTTGGAGTCCCATCTAGTCCCCTCCTAAAAGTGTCTCTCATCTTTCACTTCTCAATGCTCATGAGGCCTGAATCAGACTGCCTTGTGTCTCTTGCTTAGCTTGAGAAAGCAGTCCCTAACACATCCCCCGGCTTCCAGCTATGCTTGTGGAAAACATCCTTCATAATGAATCCTGAGGAATCTTTCTGAAGCCACGGGCCAGCGTGTCTTTTCCCACCTGGACCACTTAGAAGGCTGTCTTTCCGTGAGCTTCATGCCACTCCCGACGGGCACATTCACCTCCCTGCTGTCACCCACTCTGGCATGAGCTGGGCCAGACTGAGTTAGCCCTGCTCTGCCTCTGACTTCCTCTCACCTCTCGGGTGTTAAGTACCGGGTTCAAATCCATTACTAGCAATGTGAACTCGTCATTAGGTGAGGTTAATCAGAAACCTAGCTGGCCAGGCAGATGCAAACAAGTATGTATAGAATGGATAAACAATAAGGTCTTACTATACAACACATGGAACTATATTCAATAGCACGTAATAAACCATAACAGAAAAGAATGTGAAAAACAATTTATATGTATATATATATATATATATATATATATGGATCTCTTTTCTGTACAATGGAAACAAACAGGTTATAAATCAACTAATTTTCAGTGAAACAATTTTTTAAAAAAAAGAAACCTAATTGACTAGAAGAGGTGAGTTTAGACTTAGAGTTTGAAGATATTAATCATAGTGATGATTATGATAGTAATAATGACACCTAATGCTTAGATTGTGCAAATTAATTAAGCAAAATATTTAACCTCTCAAAGCCTCGGTTTTCTCATCTGTAAAAGGGGGCTGATTGGTTGATGTAAGGATTGAATGAAATAAGGTCTGAGGAACCTCTGCTTCATGCCTGGAAATGGCAACTCTTTGATAGAAGTGAGCTCTTGTCATCACTGCGCTGACTTCACCACCCAGAACTCTAGTCTGGCTCTCACTACTGTCTTGTCTGGACCTTCCCCTACCTTACCTGCCTGGATGCTTTCTGCTAACCATTAAAGTCTTATTTTAGATACCACTTCCTTCAGGAAGCCTTCCAGGACCCCTTTGGTTCCATATTGCTGCTTTGAGCCTGTTAGAGGATGTACTTTTTATATGAACTCCAAAGGCAGCTTACTTGTCTGTCCCTCCCTGCTAGCCTGTGAACCCCCTTGAGAAGAGGACCTGAATCTTCCTGGCACAGCCATCTCATACCTGGTACAACACCTGTAGTAGATAAGCAGGAATCATTTGGGGCTGGAACCAACAAAGACCTAGCAGGCTTCATGTCCACACATGCTCCTCCCCTTGGCAGGACCAGCCCTGACCTTGAGGATTTTTTTCTTCCAGATGGGAAGGCAAGAATAATACGGATCAAACACCAGTGAATGATACAAGATAGTGCTTGCGTGAGTTACCCAGCGCGCAGGATGGACAATCAGTTGGCCGAGCACTCAGAGAAGGGAGCTATCTCAGAGAAGGGAGTGATCACTGTTCGCATATTGAATATTGTTTGAAATAAGTGGGCCATCGACTAGGACATGGAAATTGCTTTTGTCATACTGAAGGTTTCATTGCAATGGTACTTGCCGTAACAGGATTTGACTTATAATACGAAGCTCTTGTAGGACCTTTGTGATTCCCAAGCACTTACCATACAATCATGAAATGCATAGTGTGAAAGAAAAAATCAAAATTGTTTGGAGATTGGCAGCTCCAATTTTCTGCAGCAAGTCTGCAATTGCTCCCTGATCAACCTTTCAGCGAGGGCCTGGGGTTTCGGCTTTACAGCCCCGTCCAAAGTGGGCTTGGGCTGCTGGCCAGCCAGAAGAGTGTCTCCTAGGATACAGGTGGGGCCACCTGTCGGGAGTGATGCCTCTGGTTTTTCTGAGGACAAGAGAGGCTGGCACATCTCAATGCCGACTGGGTAATGCAGATGCGTGTTGACCGGTTCCTTCCCAACTTGCTGAGGGATAAAACCATGATCCAGAGCAAGGCTGTGACTCTTCTGTCTATTGCAAAAAATGAACCCCTGGGGCTATTTCACACACCTCTGCTGGGGCTTTGGGGGCACCAAATGCAGGCAGTTCATACTGCAGATCACCTGTTCTTGTGTCTGGGGAGAGTCAGCGCCCAACCTCACTGTTTCTGTTTGGTGTGACTTGTCATGTACTGCAGGCCCAGCAACCAGGCTTTCTTGTTACCTAGCTTGGTCCCAATACCCATGGTCCATATTCTGCAGCTTCCTAGATCAGCGCTGGGCACATAGTAAGGACCACCTCAGCGTGAGCTGGCATGATCATCGTTACCAGCATCACCACCTTCCAAATCCAGATCTAAATTCGTCTCCTCTGAATGGGTTTCTGATTGACTTCCCCTAATGATAATGGATTATGCCTATTTGGAAATTTTTCATTTACAAAGCATTTTCACATATATTATCTTATTTCAGCCTCACAGCAAGTCCGGGAAGGTAAACAGCTGGGACAGGGAGTGCCATTCACATTTTCCTAATGGTGATAAGAGTTTCTGAAAGTTCAAGCGCTTTTGTCCAAATCGCGTGGGCCGAAGTCAGCGACTGTGCTGATCTCAAACCCAGAGCTCTGACTCCGGTGACGCACACGCTTTCTAGAGCATGGTTTCCAGTAAGAAATAAATTCTATATCAAGACTCAGTATAGAATCTGAGTCTTTATACATAATAAAATATAACACCGCTGTGCATCCCAAAAAACTGAAATAAATTTTCATAAAACAATACTTTTTTATTTGTAAATATTTTATTATTAATTTTTTTTTTTTTGGCTGTGTTGGGTCTTTATTGTAGCGTGCAGGATCCAGTTCCTTGACCAGGGATTGAGCCAGTGCCCTCTAGAGTGGGAGTGCAGACTCTTAGCTGCTAGACCACCAGGGAAGTTCCAATAATACTTCTCTTACTGCATGCAAAGTGCCCTCCCCCCTTCCCCGCTCTTCCCTCTCCCCCATCTCCTCTCCTCCCCGCTTCCCCTCCCTTCTCTCCCTGTCTATTCTCTCCCTACTAGTAGCGCAAATCTCACCTTTTACTCTATATTGAGGGCTCTTCCCACCCCAGGTCTGCTTCTCACCTGATTTTTTTTTCTCCTCACCCACTTCCTCAAACTTGATTCACTGCTTTGCACTTACCTGTATGTTGCTTTGCAAGCATTTTAAAGCTTGGTGCGTGTCACTCCCAATATAGGGTATAGAGGAGGTGAGCTCAGAGACCCTGTTGGGCGGTCTCCTCCGCCCTTCTCAATGGCGGCTCCGGCCTGAGCCACAGGGAGGTCTCCGTGCTGTCGGCGGGCAGTGACCCTCCTCGGTCCTCAGCAAGCCGGTCCGCGGAGGACCCGCCCGGCCGGTCCAGCTCTCCTCCAGGCCTCTTTGAAGGACCTTGGCTGGACTCCCGTCAGATGTATGTCTCTCTGTGATTAATATAGGCCCCTTTCAAACCTTGACACCTGCCGGCACCAAATGTTTATCGGGCAGAAGGCATTGGCAATGCAGCATCTAGAGATAGCAGGACTCCAGCCCAGGGAGAAGGAGAGAAAGGACAAGGGAGGGGTTTCGGGGGAGGCGCCAGGCTGATGGTTCACTTCAGGACGACTGTCAGGGTGAGACACAGGGGGGTCCGCATGGGACATTCAGCAAGGTGATCCTCCTGGCGCTTCCTCGGCAAGCAGGCTGTGGTGTGCTCGGCACTCAGCTTTGCCCCCGTGGAAACACTCATACACCCCTATCTCTTCCCCAGCCAGCCTTTGCCAGGAGGTAGGTCCCAGGACCAAGACCGCTCATCTGGGCAGAGGCCATCCCAGAGGCCCTCACGAAGGCTTGCGCACCGTGACCGCAGCCCGGTGAAGCAGGCATGAGCACCCTTTTTGTCCAGACAAGAAACTCAGGCTGTCCAGGGGTTCCGGAAAAGCAGTGACGAGCAGAGGTGAGGTGCTCTTTCCTCGGGCAGTTAGATCTGCTCAGAGCTCTGGGTTTCAACCTAGGCTGTGAACATAATTCTCCTGCATGGCTCCCACCCCCAGGCATCCTGACTTCACTCGTGTAGGTGTGGCCTGAGCATCTGCCATGGGTAGGAACCATGACTATGGTTAAGAGTGGCTGATCAGATACTATTAGAAGGGATGTGTGTATGTGTGTGTGTGTGTGTAAAAGCATCTCCCCAGGCCAACACCAGCCCAGGTGTAGCCAGCAGATACACTGACCTCGGGCCCTTGGGGAACCAGGTAGGTTGAGACGGCTCTGGGGTCTTGCCTCTGGAAGGGGACAAGCAGTGCTACCATGCCTTCCCCTTGTCGCTGAAATGCCATCCTGTTTCTGTGACTGCTGTTATGTCCCCAGTGAGACACAGGGTTACAACCTGTGCAGGAGAAATACCAAATCATCCTTAGCATCTTAGCACCCTTCCACCAGGAAACACCCAAAGACACTGAGCTCAGTGAGGTCAGAGGACCTGTCCCGGTCATTGTTACTTGCGACGTGACACATAGAAGGGGCTTGCAAATCTTGGTGAAATGCTGAGTGAAGGAAACCCAGTGTCTGAGAAATCTACTTAGCCCTGTTTTACAAACAGGGAGATGGGTCTGGAGAGGGAAGAGTAAAGGTGACAATGATTTGTGGAGTCTTCGATGGGCCAGTCACAAAGTGAGATGCTCTTTGCACATCAACTTCCCTAATCTTCCAACAGCCTTCTACGTTTTACAAATGAGGGAAACCGAGGCTTTGAGAGGTCAGAATTTTGAGAGGTTACACAGCAAGCAAGGGGTCAGAAACACCATGCCAGGCTGGCTCAGCTCCAGAGTGTTCCAGCTTCCTCCCATCTCCGCTCAGGCACACTGCCCTACAAGTGACTTTAAATCCTTGGTTTTCCCTTCTTTGCCAGCCTGTGAATGATAAATAAATTTCAAAGCAAATCACGCAGGGATCGACTCAGACCTCTCATTTCTATAAACAATATCTTCTCTGGAAACAGTGGAGAGTGGTCTTCAGGGAGGCAGTCGCCTGGGCTGCAGGAATAAGGGGGAGTCTATTACTGAGAAGAACCCACGCGCAGCCCCCGGGGACCGGCTGCCTCTGACCTCAGCGTCCTTTCTCGTCTCTAATTTCTGTGATTCTGGGATTCCATGTAAACCTCATTCTTCATGCAGCACCCTGAGTTGCCACCGTGTTGAACTTTCGCTAAAGAATGTCAAGGTGTTTCATCACGCTGGGTAGTGATTAGGGAGAAGGCGTGAACATGCTATTTCTGAGTCCCTACTGCTCTCCTGGGTGCAGGGCTGGAGACAGATGTGAGGACAAAGTCAGGTCTAGGTCAGGACCTGGGCTTGGAGAGCCACTATCCCAGCGTTCTCTTGACCCCTCAGAGCCCCCGTCGACCTGGTCCAGGAGGTGCTGACCAGCAAGTAGGTGGCCCCTGCCCTGGAAAACTGCTATTTTTCACTCCCTGCTTATTCTTTCACTGTGCATTTTCTCCTAGGCACTGACTTGTTTCCTGTAGGTCGAAGGCTAATGGATTCAGATTCAGAGTAAGATTAAAATGTATTTCAGAAGCCAGACAGGGTTGGATTTAGGTTGAATTCAGGGCTATAGGGTATAGCAATGGTATTTTCTACCATCGGGGACCCCCACAGGACCACTATTCAAGCTTCAAAGGTGGGCTTGAGAGGCATTGGCCGAGCCTGCTGACCAGGCAGGAAGATTTCTGGAGTCGAGGTTGAGCTTTGAGTTCAAGGCTAGTCATTACTTGGATAACCTGGGGAAAATGACCTTGCATCTCTAAATCTCAATTTAATTATCTATAGAGTGGACCTAATAATAAATACTACTTCCTCTAATTAATATGGGAACCACACAGCACTATGTATGTGACAGCATTTTGCCAAGTGAAATATACTATCCAACTGTTAGTTAGGACTTGTACTTTCAAAATGCCTCCTTGATTAAAAAAAAATCTTTTGTATCTTTTTTTTAGATTCTACATATAAGGGATAGCATATGATATTTCTCCTTCTCTGTCTCACTTACTTCAACAGAAAGAGACTCGCAAACAGAAAACGAACTTATGGTTGCTGGGAGGGGAAAGGATATTTAGGGACTTTGGGAACGTCATGTACACACTGCTGTATTTCAAGTGGATAACCAACAAGGACCTATTGTATAGCAAAAAAAAAAAATGAGGCGGAGGGAGAAAAAGTCCCTTCTCCTGGAGTGGGGTGAAGACATTCCCCCATGCTGAATTTCTTCTCCCACTTTTCCTAGGACACTCATTTACTGTGAGTGTTCAGGCAGGAAAGGGGGCACAGTAGGGACTGGGCCTGGGGGACCCTCAGATCATTCAGACCTCCCTGCAGCTTGAAATCACAGTCTTTGTTTTGGCGGAAGAGACTGAAATCACATGAGAGGCCCTGGAGAGAGGAGGAACGCAGAGCAAGGAGTGAGGTCCCAGTGCCTGCCTAGCCCCTGTCTCAGACCAGCAGAAGTCCTGGCCAGAGCCTCTGGAGCTTGCACAGTCCCAGGGGAGAAGCTCTCCCGGCATCACAGGCCTGACCCTGAGCCTCTCTCCTGACTAAATATCCACCGTGAGCTGACACCCACACCCTTAAACTTTGGAGGGTCCTAGCAAGTCTGAATGGATCCCTGAGGGGCAAGTGGCTAAGGGCACCTGTCTGTGCATGGATGGGGGCGGGGGGGGGGGTATCAGCTGATTTGAGATCCTCCTGCAGTTCATGCAAGAGTGCCAGCTCCACACCAGGCAGCAGGCAGGCTCCCAGGACAGAGGGCTGGTTGGGCTGGAGGTCCTTTCCTGGACCCTCTGGACTGGGTTTCCACCTACAAGCGCCCTCCTTTGTGGCTGCTGGGGATGAAAGCAGAGACAGCAGGTATGATGGGGAAATGCTGAGTTATGAATGACTCCAGAGGCTGTAATTAACTGCTTCTCGGCTGTGTGTATTTTCAGATGCAAAATATTGTCACCAGACGTTTCACAGCCACCCCAGAAGCTTGCTCCTCTCAGGAGCTCCCTTCTTCCTTGCAGGCAGGGACTTCCCTGCTCAGGCAGAGCTAGGAGTCCAGGGTGACCTGGACCTTAGAGTTGGTCCTCCCTCTTCGGTGCTGAAAACCAGCTAAAGAGGCAACAGAGGCCTGGAAACCTGGGGACCACCCTGCACACACAGCCCTTCACAGACCCACTGGGTGACCGGAGATGCTTGGTACCTATGGAGCCCCTTCTAAAGCCCGGGAACAGCCAGGATGGTCTTCTTCCTGCTGCAGAGTGATACAGGACCCTTCTCAGTGGTGCAAGCCCATTTCTCAGGCAGACTGTGATTTCATGAGCCAGAGAAGTGGCTCTACCACCTCATCGGGTGGATGAGAAAAATAAGGCGTAGAGAGAGCACTGACCTGTCTAAAGCCATGCAACTGGTGTGGACAAACCAGGAGACAAACTCAGGACCTTTGGCTGAGGGCTGGCTCTCCAGGCGCTGAGGACCATGTCCAGTTGAAGAATGTGGGGTGGCCATGTAGACACTCCAGGTCCAGGGTAGCCTTGAACTTCTCTGGGTTGAAAGAGATGTCCAGATTCATGGAGATTTATCACCAGTGTGTATCACATCTCACCAGATAACAATTTCGTGGCTTGAGAAAATTTCTTACGGTCTTTCATAGTTGCATGTGTTGACCAGGCTTAGCTGGATGGTGCCTGTTAGGGCCTCTCACACAGTTACTGTCAGATGGAGGCTAAGGCCAGGGTCATCTGAAGGCTGGGTGGGGCTGGCCCTCCCGGATGGTTTGTTCACTCACATGTCTAGTGCCTGAGTAGGATGACTGGAACAGCTGAGGACTGACTGGCCTCCTCCAGGGAGTGAGCTTGGGCTTCCTCACAGCATGGTTGTCTCTGGGTGCTCAGAACATGTACATGGTGGCCAGCTTCCCCCAGAGTGAGCACTCCAAGAGGCCCGGAGAAATCGGCAAGGCTGCTCATGCTTCAGAAGTCACATGGCATCACATCCGCTACAATTCATTGACCAAAGCAAATTATGGGGCTAGCTCAGATTCATGGGAAGGGGCCACGCGAGGTGATGAATGCTGGCAGGCGTCAGTGAAGACCAGCTGTTGCAATAAGAAGCACATAGGCCAGAATAAATCAAAAGAGAGTGGCCTTCTGCCTCACTGTGGAGATGGTTTTCTGCCTTGGTTCCCTCACTGGCATTTCCTCAGGGCTTCCCTCTCTCCACTCCTAACTTCCTTTCCCCCAGCCTTCTGTCTCCTGTCGTCCCCAGTGCCACTTCATTTGGCTGAAACGAAAATGGACTTTGAAATGAGACAGCTATGCTTTTGTATCTCACTGCCATTACTTACTGGGCTTCCCTGATGGCTCTCCGCAGCTAAGAAGTAATAAGTGCCATTACTTATCAGCTGTGTGATCTTGAACAGTTCGAGTCTCAGTTTATCCATCTTGAAACTGGGGGAACATAATCAGCCAGCATCTTATCTCCTTGGAAAGTGGTTGAGATGTTGAGGGGCACAAAGGGATACCGTCCCAGCACAGAGAAATCCCTCGGGGAGTAACCCCTTCCTTCACTGACTTGTCTCAGAGGACTCAGAACCTGGAGGTGATAGATTCACAGTGGTCCCTTGCAGCTCTTTCTTTTTTAACAATTGTTTATTTATTTATTTTTGTCTTTGTTGCTGCATGGGCTTTTTTTTTTTTTTTCCCCTAGTTGCAGGGAGTGGAGGCTTCTCATTGCAGTGGCTTCTCTTGTTGCTCAGACTCTAGGGCACTTGGGCTACATTATTTGTGGCACATGGGTTCCGTAGTTGTGGTTTCTGGGCTCCAGAGCACAGGCTCCATAGTTGCGGTGCATGGGTTTAGTTGCTCCATGGAACGTGGATCCTCCCAAATCAGGGAAGCCGTGTCTCCTGCATTGGCAGGTGGATTCTTTACCACTGAGGCACCAGGGAAGCCCAGGAATAAAAGTATCCTCCCAGAATTGTTAACAGTGTGATGGTGAGACGCTCTTCTTTGACAGACATCAAACTGAGCCCCCTCCTCCATCAGCTGCCCGCCATCCCTGCTGCCAAAAGATGCCTGGGGAGAAAGGGAAAATTCAGCCTCTTCCCTGGCTGTTTGCTTCCCTCCATGTCAAATGCCCGTTTTGACCAACTTCTCTGTGTCTGAAGTGACAGGCTATCTGAGAGCCATATTAGACCCAACTTGGGTAAATGTCATTTATTTTGGAACTACTGCCTGGGTTCTTTCCATCCAAAGGAATCTAGACTTAGTGTCAGAAAACCTGGTTTAGGCCTAACTCTATGGTCCTGGCCAAATCTTAAAGCTCAGATTCGTCATCTGAAACATGGATGAAAGCCACTCAGTCATGTCCAACTCTTTGCGATCCCATGGACTATAGCTCGCCAGGCTCCTCTGTCCATGCAATTCTCCAGGCAAGAATATTGGAGTCGGTAGCCTTTCCCTTCTCCAGGGAATCTTCCCGACCAAGGATCAAACCTGCATCTCCTGCATTGCAGGCAGATTCTTTACCATCTGAGGCACCAGCGAAGCCCTCTGAAAGATGGGGATGCTAATAATTACTTCTTTCAGAAAAAAAATGAGATAGAATATTTGAGAGAGGCTTGGGGACTACAGAGTGTTATATGAACATGTGGGATTTGTACTACCAAAAATACTGTTTGGCCCCAAGTTGAGAAGAGAAAGAGGAAGGAGAGAAGAAGGGAGGGAGAAGTTATCACAATAACCCTAGAAAATAAGTTACTGAGATTATTCCCATTTCACAGATGGGAAAACTGAGCAACAAAGGCATGTAATAGCTTCCCCAAGTTCACACAGTGCATGATAGGGCTCCAGAAGCAGATCCCCTGATGCTGTCCCCATGGGTCCCACCTGTGCCAGACTCTCTGCCACACCCTGGAGATAAAAGATGAATAAGATCCAGTCCTTGTTCCTAGGCAGCTTACAGAAATTCCTTGATGGTTCAGTGGTTAGGACTCCAAGCTCTCACTGCCAAGGGCATGGATTCAATCCTTTGTCAGGTAACTAAGATCCTGCAAGCCGAGTGGCATGGCCAAAAAAAAAAAAAAAGTCAGACCCAGGCAGCTTACCACCTGGGAGAAGAGGATTTAAACTGGAACGCTTGTCTTGGACTTGCTATTTGAGACAATTCTGTCCTCCAGGTGCATTTTTTTGGCAAGGACCCACTGAAAAGAGAAGTTATCAATAGAGAAAAACAGTCATTACAGATTTGACCAGAGCAGAACACTTTTAAATGTATCCATTCACAAAATTACATTTGGGGAAAGAGAGTCTCCAATCAGTCCATTCTAAAGGAGATCAGCCCTTGATGTTCTTTGGAAGGAATGATGCTAAAGCTGAAACTCCAGTACTTTGGCCACCTCATGCGAAGAGTTGATTCATTGGAAAAGTCTTTGATGCTGGGAGTGATTGGGAGCAGAAGGAGAAGGGGACGATAGAGGATGAGATGGCTGGATGGCATCACTGACTCAATGGATGTGAGTTTGAGTGAACTCCGGGAGATGGTGATGGATAGGGAGGCCTGGCGTGCTGTGATTCATGGGGTCACAAAGAGTCGGACACGACTGAGCGACTGAACTGAACTGAGCCTATGTTTGCTAAACAGCTGAGAAACTGAAAAAAAAAAAAAAAAAAACCCGTGGCACAGAAGAAAAATATTACAAATGTGTTCATTTTTTAAAAAATGATTTCATCAATTCTCACCGTGTTTTGCATGAAACGGGAGGAGGAGGGAAGCTGCCTTTGCAGGACCCTCTTTGTGTAAGGAGCAGAGGGTTGCTGGGTGCTTCCCCTCTACTGTTCACTGACCCCCTTCAGAGCAGGAGCCCCATCCTAGACCTCAAGGGTCACTCCCCTCCTACAGTTAGAGCTTTCCTCCCCATCATTGCTTATCACCATTGTGCCTGCAGAAAACAATAGAGAACAAATAATTTTTGCTCATTTCAACCTTCCGGCTCAGACCGTCCACAGGAGCAGGGGGAATTGAGTCCCTCTATATGCCAAACCCGGTGTGATGTGCTTTGTGTACATGATTTCACGTCACTTCTCCACAATAAGTGCTATTATTATTTTCATTTTACGATGTGGAATGGAGGTTTGTAGAGCTTCCATAATTTGCCCAAACCCACATAACCAATACATGGTAACACCAGGATTCACACCCTGGTCTGCCTGGCTCCACTACTCATGTTCTTCCCCATCATGGTACACTGTCCCTACTCAGAAGAAGGCAGACTCAAATTATTTTGTGATTTTTTTTTTAATTGAAGCATAATCCATTTAACAATATTACATTAGTTTCAGGTATCAGAATAAAACTATTTTAGAAGACATCAGTACATATGAGGGCTTCCCCAGTGGCTCAGAGGTAAAGCATCTGCCCACAGTGCAGAAGCCTCAGGAGACATGGGTTCGATCCCTGGGTCAGGAAGTTCCCCTGGAGAAGGGCATGGCAACCCACTCTGGTATTCTTGCCTGGAGACTCCTATGGTCAGAGGAGCCTGGAGGGCTATGGTCCATAGGGTTGCAAAGAGTTGGACAAGACTGAAGTGACAGAGCACGTATGCACACAGTACATTTGTTTGGTGAGTAGAGTGACTTCATTCATTCACTCATTTCATCCATTGGCTTCTGAATCCATGTACTGATTCCTATGACATTTATCAGCTATACATCTAGGAGTATATTTCTGCCTGGTGTCTGCAAGTATGGGCTCTGGGATCAGAATACAAGAGTTCAAGTCCCAGCTTCACTGTTCACTAACTCTGGGACTTTGGGCAAGCTCCTTAATCATTTTGTGCTTTAGTTGACTCACTTGTAATATGTAATAATAGTAGCTTCCTCCTAGAGCTGCTGAATAGATTAAACAATACATATAAAACACTTAAAATACTGTGTGACACATAGTAATTATACAAAAATGTTAGCCTTCATTTTTATTCCCTTCAATGGGTACTGTGCTGAGCACTGCCAAAAAACAAAACAACTATGACATGAGAGCAAAAAATGACTCAATTCTATGAGTCTTAGGGCAGCACTAAATGCTTTGGAGTGATGAGGGGCTGATTGAATTTTGTTTTAGGAATTTTAATATGGCTGTGAATAAGCTGGATCAAAGGACAGGTAGACTGGCTAAGAGGCTGCAGTAATGGTGCCAGGGAGAGGTCGTTCCAATACAGCAGCATAGAAGACAAGACCCAACGTGGTGCTTTCCTGGACTTGGACAGCCATACGGGGGCAGGGAGCAGTGTCCTAGAAGAGTGAGACTTCCAGCCCAGAGGAATGGGAGAACTCAGAGGCGACCAGCAGAGACAGGGAACAGAGGAGGAAGGACCACTGGGAGGAAAGCTATTGATGGTCTCTACCTTTGTAGAACTGGGACAGGGAGGCTACCCTTGCCTATTTAAGCCTTTGGACTGTTGTCTAGACTCTTGACCTCCTGGGAATTGGTCAAAAGACAACCCTGCCCAGAGGTTGACCCATGACCAGAGTCCCCCAGAAGTCCCCCATGGGGACTGGGTCTATACCCAGTTTGGAACTTGGCTTTCCCAGCGTGAGCCCTGTGTTTCATCCATGTAACCCAGCTGTCTTTTTTTTTTTTTTTCTCCTTACTGTCCCTCTCTGCCTTTCATATTTTTGGATCAGAAGTCAATTAAGAGAAAGCATCATTGAGACCTCAACCAGCCCTACTGGGGTGAGAAGCCACTTTCAGGTCCAAGGAGGTGCAAGGGCCAGACCCAGGAAGCCTGTTCCGGTGTGACCGGAAGCTCTACTCCCATTGTCCCTCAAAGAGAAAGGGCTCGCACTCTGATGGGAGAGGTCCAGGGTGTCACCAACAGTGGGTAATCAGGCGTGGGCGTGGGGGTGTCGAAGTTGGAGCTACTGAATGGTCAAGGGCTAAAACCTCAGGTCCAGTATGGGGGATGGTTGACATCGAATACGACCAATAGTAAGAAGCATCTCTGGGTTACTGGGATCCCCAGGTATGGTGAGTGAGGGACCTAGCATCTTTCCCCCCACCACTTTCTCTGTATCCCCAATCCCTAGCACAGCACCTGGTACTTAGTAACTGCTTGATCAAACTATTGAATGAATGAATGAAGAAATGCCAGATCCCCAAGTCTCCTTCACTTGGGGTGGGAGCGAGATTAACTGCCTACCTGGCCCTGAGAAGCAACTGTGCCATTGAGAAGCAGCATCGTCTGGCTGACGGTCGATGAGCAAGAAGAGCCTCAGTTCTGAGAGGCGTGTGGGGGCAGGAGGATGCAGTGTCCACGGCCAGGATGGCTGGGGTGGGGGCACTGCCAGGCAGCCTGCCAAAGAAAACCAGCTGCCAGCCAACTCGCCTCCCCAGCCAGAGGTTGCAGACCCTGGGATAGATGACAGCATTGGATATGCAAATCTATGCAAATAATGTCACAGAAATGCTCTCGGGTTCCCAGAGAAAGGATATGAATGTCCGCCACTGGACAGCTGGCCACTGGCAGCGAGGACTCTAGTCATTACACCACCATCCTGTGGCAAAAAGCCCCAAACCTCCCTAAAATCCTGCTGGATGTGGGTCTCGTTTCAGGCCACTGGAGAGAGAAGAATGGAGCAGCAATTGAATCACAAGTGCGCTTTATTGCTTGATCTATGCTGGTGTTGTCGGAGATGAGCCTGTGACCCCAGACCAGGGTGGGCAGTGCAAGCTCTGGGCTTTCTCCTGAGGATGAATGGAAGCTTGGGGCCTGGGGTTCCAGATCTCCTGAGGGAGGACAGGGCGCAACTCGCCCCAGAGGAGAAGGTCGGGGAGGCTGGGGTTCCTGGGCCTGAAACAGCCATTTCACCCAAAAGCCAAAGAGGAGGTGGGCTTGGGGTCAGAGCCAGGACCTGGCACTTCCAGAGACCAGAGAGAGAGCTGTAACTGGAGGAGTCCTGGCACAGGAGAGGCCAGAGGCTGGAGACGGCGGAGGCGGGAGAGGCGAGTCTGCAGTGAGCCCCGCGAGGCAGATGACGGGGGGCCCGGGACTCCCTCGCATGCACGAGCCCCCTCATCCCTTCTTTCCACGGCGGTCACTGCGCTCACCGCTGGGGAGGCACAGCGGACATCTCGTGAACCTGTGGGCTGGGGGGAGAATGGATGTTAAGCAAATCACTAAGGCCACTGAGGCAGAGGGGGAGGTGGGATGCTGTGGAGAACAGGCACATCCAGTCTAGTCTGGAGCAGTGAGGAGGGCTTCCTGGGGGACCCAGGGCCCAACCTAGGACCTGGCAGATAAATCAGAGCTAACTAAATGGGAGGTGAGGGGGTGCGGTTCGGGTGGGGAGGTCTTCCAGCCAGATGGATGTGTAAGTGCAAAGGACCGGGGTTGGGAATAGTCAGGCTCCCTGGAACCTGAAAGAGGACCCAGGTGGCTGAGTGGGGGGTGCAGGATGAGGGTCAAGGGTGGGTAGGGGCCAGGACACACTATAGGCCACGCTTTGGGATATTGGGCTTGATCCCAAGGCAGTAGGAAGCCATTCAAGGATTTTTGTTAATCAGGGGGGTACTGTGATCGGATTGATGACTTCAAGATAGCCTTGTAGCTGCCGGAGAATAGATAGGAGACAGGAAAAGCTATAAAAAGCTTGTCCTTGAATGGCCTCTGCAATGCTGCTGTGGTCATTGAAGATGAGGTATGGCTGGATGTGAGAAATGAGTAAAGGACTTGGATCTCAGGAACAAGGTCCTGAGAAAAACCTCTTCTTTTCTTCCTAGTCCCCTGGTGGTGGCAAAAAAGAATTAGCCACAGTTCCTAACCAGAAGACAAACTATGCCAGAATCTGCTGTCCTTTCCTTGTCTTCTGTGCCCCTGTTCAGAGTAGGGGGGAGGGGGACTTCCCTGCCTGTCTGACCCGCTGTCTGGCTTCTGCTGGTTCTCACCTGGCAGGGCACCTCCCTGGAATCGCCCCTGTGACAGGTACCTATGGCAGAGAGCACCTCTCCAAGAATCCTCCCACCCACTGTCACACACTCTCCTGCCCAGAAAAACCCAGGAGGTGGGGGGCATAGCAGAACCAGCCCAGGTTGACCTCCACCTCCTGTGCTCCTTGTTTTGTGATTTGTGTATTTTTATCCTTCCCCAGGGGCTTCCCCAATGGCTCAGTGGTAAAGAATCCATCTGCAGTACAGGAGCTGTGGGTTCAATCCCTGGGTCAGGAAGATCCCCTGGAGGAGGAAATGGCCATCTGCTCCAGTACACTTGCCTGAAAAATCCCCTGGACAGAGGAGCCTGGTGGGCTATAGTCCGTGGGGTCACAAAGAGTCAGACACGACTGAGCGACTGGGCACATGGGCACCTTCGTCCCAGGGTCAGCCCGGGTGTTTCAAGTACCTCCTGCTCTCCTGCTGACAAACAGAGAGACAACACTGGTTTGAAAAAGGTGGTCCCCGGTCAGCAACATCTTATTCTCTAGTTACAGATAACACAGACAGGGGTGTCTATGGGCCATAAAAGCAAGAGGCAACATGTGACATTTAATTCAAGATTAAAAGAAACCGTCAGTTGGAGCTGATTGTGCTCATCCAGATGTCACCAGAAACAGCTGTATGCCATCTGCCTGAGTGGGTACCACCAGCTGGAGCAACTCCCCCTAAGACCCTGGCTTTGCTTTTCTCCACGGCAGGAAGGCAGCACCGAGGCTGGAGGCCAACCCGGGGGACGGGGATGATGGAGGCCGAGGTGGCGTCTCCTCCCCCTCCCCACTCCCCAGGCCTTGTTTATGCTAACAAAGGCGAGTAATGAATAACTGATAAGTGGCCTCTTTTAAAGGGAAATTATTCAAGAGAGCAGGTGAAATTCTGCCGACATTCATCTTCCCAGCTCCGTGAAGCTGGCTCCGAGATGGGGAAAGGTAAGGGAGATGATTCATGACCATGGCCCTCCATCCGTCACTCGGGGCGTCCTCGGCAATGGAGAAGCAGGATTGATGGGCCCCGGGGCCCAGGATGGCAGTCGACTGGGAATCCACTGGCTCCATCTCATTAGCCAGGGCAACAAGGCCACGAATCACTGGGACTTGAGTACCTGGCGCCAACTTAATGCCAAGGGGCAGTCATGGGGAATTACAGGAGGGGACGGAGTCACTTTGCCAGAAAACAGCCTCACCCCTGTACAGGTTGGTGCAGGAGGCTGTGGACACTCACTGGTGTGGGCGTCAGGAGAGGAGGCCCAGCTCAGCCCCTTTCCCTTCCTGTCCCTGTTTCATAAAATGAATGGGTCAGATATCCCAGACTTCCGGGCCCCATGGGCAATATTCAGACTTGTTTTCTTGACCCTGCATGGAGTAGGACCACACATTGCGCTTTAAATCTGAATGTGTTGTCACCTTTAAATGAAAACTCAGATAACTAGCTTCCTTGAAAAAAAAAAAAAAAATCAGATCTAGCAATTAGTTGGGGCTGACTACAGCTGCTTCCAGGTTGAGGGATGCACCCCCCGCCTTTGCCATCCGCCTCTCATCTCTGATTTTATGCCATGGTCCATTCTCTCAGCTTCATTTGTCTGCAGTTGCACAGGGGTAAACCTGACGGCACATTGCTTGGTGCCTGCCCTGCATGCTGTGGGCCCCTGGCCTCGTAACTTCTGAGCCTCCACACTGATGCCAAGGTGGGGACCCCACAGAACCCCACTCAGCACCCACAGGAGTGCAGCTGAAAAGTGCTGGGGAGTTAATGTTTGGTGAGGCAAACATTTGATCCCCGGAAAACGGGAGCTAGTAGAAGATTCTTCCCTCCTGCTCCCTCCCAGCAATTGCTCCTGAGACATATAACTTTTTGAAATGGCCTTGCAAGATTGAGCAATCAGTCGCACTTGGCAGCAGCCAGCTCAGCGGTGTCTCCTCCCAGTGGCCCTTTCCCTCTCCACCCGGGATTGCACTCCCTAATAAGAGGGACCACGTGATCCTCTGCCTCAGGCCCTGCCTGCTGGGAAACCCAGGTGAAGACTCTGGTACCAGGAGTGACCCTGGACAGCAGCCTCTTATGGTGGGATTTTAGAGTTGGATTACTTGCTGGAGTTCTGGCATTAAGAACCCCATCATCTCTATCCCTAGGGATGGTAGTAACCGTGGCATTGCAGTGGTGAAAACTCTTACCTGTGGAACCCTGGACAGAGGTGCAGGTGAAAGGTGAGACCTTGGGGTACGCAGTGACCAAGGTGTCTGAACAGGTGATTGTAATGATTGTGGAGCATGCATGCCTGCTCAATCGTGTTCAACTCTTTGCCACCCCATGGACTGTAGCCTGCCACGCTCCTCTGTCCATGGGATTTTCCAGGCAAGAATACTGGAGTGGGGTGCCATTTGGGATGGGCTAAAGTGACACTTTCCCTTTCCCTGATGGCTCAGTGGTAAAGAATCAGCCTGCTTATGCAGGAGACTTGGTTTTAATCTCTGGGTGGGGAAGATCCTCTGGAGGAGGAAATAGCAACCTACTCCAGTAATCTTGCCTGGGAAATCCCATGGACAGAAGGGCCTGGCAGGCTACAGTCCATGAGAGTTGCAGAGAGTCAGATACAACTTAGCAACTAAACAATAACAACATGACAATGGGCTACGGAAAATGAGTAGAAATGCCAGAATTTCCTCAGCATAGTATTGAAGAGGGGTTGGAAGTTTCAAGAAAGGGAGGTTTCTTAAATTTTATTTTATTTTTAATTATTTTGGCTGCACGCCATGGCCTGTTGGATCTTAGTTCCCCAGCTGGGATTTGAACTATACTGCCTGCAGTGGAAGCATGATGCCTGAACCACTGGACCTCCAGGAAAGTCCCTGGAGGGAGAGGTTTTTAGAATGGGTTTTCTATGCAGGCCCTGGGAACATACCAGATGACTGTTGCTTATACGTTGAACTGTGTCTCCAAAGGACACGTTGAGGCCCTAACTCTCAGCACCTGTGGGTATGACGTAGGGGCCTTGTGTGGAAATAGGGTCTTTGCAGATGTAATTAAATCAAAATGAGGTCATTAGGTGGACCCCTAATATAACCGATGCCCTTATAAGAAAAGGAGAGGACACACAGGAGAGCTAAGGCAGAGATTAGGATCATGTGGCCACAATCCACAGACCTGGAAGAGGCCAGGAAGAATCCTCACCTGGGGCCTTTGGGGGGAGCCTGGCCCTGCCAACACCTTAATCCCAGACTTCTGGCCTCTAGGACCGAGAGAATAAATCTCTCTTGTTTCAAGCCCCCCACTCGTGGTGCTTTATATGGCAGCCCTAAGAAATGAACACAGTTGTTTTCTCCAGGGATGCCCAGAGGAACCTGCGCTCACAAAGGCAATACTAGGGAATGCTTTGGTGAGATGAAGGTGAAAGAGAAGAAGAGCACAGTGGCTGCCCGCAGCAGGCTGGGGCCGACAGTGGAACCAGCCTCCCCCTTCCCGATGGGTTCTGGGCCGGCAGAGGCCGGGTGGTGGCACTTCAGCAGGAGAGGCACACGGGCAGTCAGACGACAGTAGCGACTGGGGAACCTGGACCTGCAGGGGTTCTTAGCCACGGCCCATCGGCCATGGGAGAGAAGAAGGCTGGCCAGGGAGGGCATTGCCTAACTTGTTTGGTTTTTAAAACAGTAAGAAATGGTGAGAAGAAGGATGACATCAGGTCTTCACATGGTTTCTAGATGTGAGTTTGATCACAGACCCAGCATCCATTGATAGAAAGGGAAGAGGGTCCTCTTGAGAAAGGCCCATACAAGGCACCCACAATCTAGATGACAAATATCCCCCCATCCTTTCTTGGGCTTCCCAGATGGCGCAGGGGTAAAGAATCCCTCTGCCGATGCAGGAGATGCAAGAGATGCAGGTTCGGTCCCTCGGTTGGGAAGATCCCCTGGAGAGGGATATAGCAACCCACTCCAGTATTCTTGCCTGGGAAGTCCCATGGATTGAGGAACCTGGTGAGCTGCAGTCCATGGGGTCACAAAGAGTCTGACATGACTGAGCAACTGAGTATGTACACACATACACAATCCTTTCTCAAACGAGCTAGGCACTTGCTAGAACAGCTATGCGTGAGGGCTTCCCGGGTGGTGCTAGTGATAAAGAACCCACCTGGCAATGCAGGAGACATAAGAGATATGGGTTTGATCGCTGGGTAGGGAAGGTCCCCGGGAGGAGGGCATGGCAACCCACTCCAGTATTCCTGTCTGGAGAATCCCATGGACAGAGGAGCTTAGCGGGTACAGTCCATAGGGTTGCACAGAGTTGGACACGACTGAAGCAACTTAGCAGTACGCATGGAAGGAGGGACAGGACCTGCATTTCTAAGGACTGTTAGATACAGGCGCTGACCTCACACTGACAGCAAAGGATCCAACCTGCCATCGTGGGCTTCCAGCTAGTGAGGGGGCTTCTTGGAACCCAGGTGGCAAAGGTACGTTAGTCTAAGTCTGTCTTCCGGAGGATTCATGGGCCAGCCCTGGAGTTATATTTCCCTGTCCCTGAATGCATAATTGGTACAGCTATACCAAGGAGCTGGCAGAAGCCTCACTTTTGGTTCCACAAATGTGAATGAGAACCATTATGGTAGGATGGGCCAAGTGGGAGGCCCTGAAACCACCCTCCAGCTCAGCGCCAGCCAAGATAGTAAATCAGAAGAATTATTGCCACATTCTGGGAGAAACTGCGGAGATTAGTGACACCATTAAAAACTTAGAGGTTGTAGAGTTGGTGCTCCCCATCACAGACTCATTCGGCTCACCCTTCTGGCACTGCTCAAGCCAAATTGATCATGGGGAATGGCCGTGGACGAGCATAAACTTAACCAGGTGGCGACCCTCATTGGAGCTTCCGTGCCAGATGTGGCCATTTTACTAGAGCAGGTCAAACGGCTTCTGGCATTCGTGTGAGGCTGTTGATCAAGCAAATGCCTTCTTCCCCATCCACGAGGAGGACAAAACGCAGCTCATTTTCACACGGTGGGGGCGGGTCTGTTGTCTTCCCCCAGGACTGTTCTCATCCTTTTGTTCTTGGTCAGGATGTGGACAGGCCTACGGTGGCCACAGAGCACACAGATCCTGTGTCTCCCATCAACCCCACCAGAAGCATCTAAGGAGAGCTGGTTCTCCACAGTCAGGTGGAAAGGGTGACAAATCCCCAGGAAGTCAGCCATCCTCGGTCATCAGTCACTTTAGCGCAGACTCAGAGGGACGATGGCAGCAGGAACGGAGGCTATGAGTGGCTAACAGCGATGGGCTCCCTGTTACCAAGACTCTTCTTAAGACTGCCAAAACTGAATATGCAAACCAACGGCAGCAGAGACTGACACTGAGCCTTTAATGTGGCACACCATTCCTAAAGGAGACTAGTTGGCCTCTTGGCAGTAGGTGGCTGGCATCAGACCCCTTCAGTCCTGGAAGTGAGCTGATGGCACACTGGTCTCCCTTTCCTGTCCACAGAGCCTCCACTAGTGCCAGATTCAGAGGGTGCACAAATTACCTGATATCTGTATGTCGTTGTCTCAAACCAAGAAACCCAAGTTATAAAAGAAGGTGTACAACCAGTTCACGGTCATGAGATTCCTAGTCTTGTGTACTCATCACCCTGAAACAGCTAGTCTAAGAGAGTGGTGAAATGTCTTGTTTATCTAAGGTCCTCGGTTAGGGACAATACCCTGAGGCTTGGGGTAATATCCTCCAGGAAGCAGCATAGGTGCGGTGCTTTGTGCTAAGTTGCTTCAGTCGTGTCCAGCTCTTTGCGACCCTATGGACCATAGTCTGCCAGGCTCCTCTGTCCATGGGGTTTCTCCAGGCATGAATACTGGAGTGGGTTGCCATTTCCTCCTCCAGGGGACCTTCCTGACCCAGGGATTGAACCTGCATCTCTTATGTTTCCTGCATCGGCAGGTGGGTTCTTTACCACGAGCACCACCTGAGAAGCCCCATATCTGCTGAAATAATGACCTATATATGATGCTGTGTCCCCAATAGCTAGAATACACAGAACTGGAAATCGAGGGGTAGAAGTTAGATTGCTCCTCACAACATTATTCTTATTGAACCACTTGAGAAATCTGTGCTTCCTTATTCTTTCTGTAGGCTTTTCCAGGTTAGAGGCCTTGGTTCCTATGTACAAATGCTTCTGCCAGAGGACAAAGTAAGGGCATCTTACTTGAACTTGAAATTGTAATTACCTAGACACTCTGGGCTCTTCATGTCTGTGAACCAGTAAGTAAATAGTCACTATGTTGGCGGGGTTATTAACTCTGTTACCATCAGGAGCTAGAGGTTCTGCTATACAATGGGAGAGGGGAGAAGGATGTCTTGAACTCAGCGGATTCCTTGGGGCATCTCTTGGTGCTTCTAAAACAATGACAGTATTCCATTGTATATAAGTCCCACATCTTCTTAATCCATTCCTATGTTGATAGATATTTAGATTGTTTTCAAGTCCTGGCTGTTGTAAATAGCACTGCAATGAACATTGGGTTACATGTGTTTTTTGAATTAGTAGTGGGATTTCTGGGTCATATGTTAGTTCTATTTTTAGTTTTTTAAGGAACCTCCATACTGTTTTCCGCAGAAGCTGTAGCAATTTACATTCCTACCAACAGTGCAAGAAGATTTCCTTTTCCTCCACACCCTCTCCAGCACTTATTGCTTGTAGATTTTTTTTTATGATGGCCATTCTGACTGGTGTGAGGTGATGCCTCATTATAGTTAAAGTAGATAGCAGAAAGCTGCAATATAAGGCAAGCTCAGTGCTCTGTGATGACCTAGAGGAGTGTGATGGGGGGTGGGGGTGGGGGTGGGAAGGAGATCCAAGAGGGAGGAGATAAATAAATACATGTAAGCTCCCTGATAGCTCAGATGGTAAAGAATCCGTCTACAGTGCAGGAGACCTGGGTTTGATTCCTGGATCAGGAGGACCCCCTAGAGAAGCTACAGCCTATGGGTTCGCAAAGATTCAGGCACAACTGAGCGACTAACGCAACCACCACCATAGCTGATACACTTCATTGTGTAGCAGAGACTGACACAATATTGTAAAGCAATTATACTCCAGTAAAAAGGATATCAATGAAGAAAGATTCACCAAAAATAATAATAATAATAATGAGAACCAGAACTCTTAAAGGCTATTAGAAGCCCAGACTCCCCGGGATGAAAGGTCAGATCCCATAAGGCAAGCAACCCAGACCAGTCAAGCTGCCGGCCATGGATAAGGGAAACCTACAGTGAAGAGTGGAGAGAGAAGACGGTGAGTGTTGATTATAGCCTCAGGATCCGACAAGGCAGTGAGGACTGTAGCTTGTTTCACTAACCTTTCCTTACGTCTCTTTAAAGTGATGGCTGGCTCCCTCTTGAAGGGGGCTCTGTGACTGATTGTTTTGTAACTCTCCCTTCAGAAAAAAAAAGGTGAGGGTTTTCTGCTCACAAAAAAAAAAAGGCCTTGTTTTGTATTTTGAGTCCTAGATATGAAAGCCAAGGCAGGTCAGGCCAGAGGTCAAGGCAGGTCAGGCCCAACCATTTTCCTGTGCAGTGTGGGCAGCTCTGCAGTGTGGGCAGCTCTGCACTGGCACCCCTGGGCCCCACCCGAGGGGGCCTTGTCTCCTGTCTGTGTTGCCTGCTATTTTGTCTCACCTCCTGCATCACTAACATCAAGACGTGGTAAGTGAGGGATCTATTGTGGCACTCATAGGTTACTCCAGAAGGGAAGGGAACTTAGTGCTCGGTGGGGCCAACCTTTAACAAATGGAATATTGAATCTAGTGGCTAAATCTTCCCTCTTCCTCTGGACAGTTTTTGCAGCTTCTTGCAACTTCAGTTCCACAAGATTGGAAAGTAAGTTGCCCTTGACAGTGGCCACTTTGATGACACATTCTTGCAGTGTCTCTCTGTCCTTCCCTGCTTCACTCCTCCTGCCCCTGACTCTTGTGCCCCTTGATAAAATGATGCCATGTGAGCCTTTGCCTCAGGTTCTGCTTCGTTGGGAACCCAGGCGAAGATAATCTCTGATATTAAAGGTGGAGTTGTTATTTGTCATCTAAACTCCACATTGCTCATTTATATCACCTTTCTGGTCCTTGTGATACCTGAGTTGGGGACCCTGAACTGCATGGTCTCTTAGATATGCTGCTCTGTCAGTCTGTAGGCTTATATTTCCAAAAATGAAGGATGCAGACTCTTCCACAGGTTCACTGGCCAAATGCTTCTGTCCCCTGGGGATTATCTCCTGCATTAAGCTCTAAAGGGTGAGAAGTTTCAGTTTGTCTTGAACTGCATTTTTAAGGCCACCCCTATACAGATTCCTAGATATACCATGCTCTCAGATGGAACTCTCCTTTGTATCAAGACATCAGCTGAGAGAAAAAATGGGGGGTGAAAAAGAAGAGAGGAGAGATTGGAAGAAGGCTTATGGGAAGGATGATAGGTTAAAAGAAACTGTGCCATCAAGAACTTGGATGGGCTCTAGGAAATCTGCTTTAAGAAATAAAAGCCAGGCCCTAGAACGCTTCTGGAATCTCTGCATGGGGTCCTGGAATCAAGGCTCTGAAAACCACCATCTATGTTTGGAAGATCTTCAGAGAGAAAGGGAGCCGGGCATTCTGTCATCAGTGCCAGCAGCGGTCACCAGCTTTTGCCCCAAATCAAGCATTTGATCAGCACATGCTTTACTCCTACTATCTACAAGGTACCGACAGCATCTTGGGAATGAGGAGAAGACAGCAGAGACACAGATTTGGACATGCTTCCTGCCAAACTTGAACTTGCAATGTATTTCTAGGCAACAAAAACAAGACAAGGCAGCAAGAGCTAGTTACAGAAAGAGCGGTGTGGAATGTGGGTGATGCAATTGAGAATGAGCTCCCTGAAGAGGTGAGTTGAGCTGCTAAGCAGTCATAATGTCCATCCAAAAAATATTTATTGATTACCTGTGATGTATAAGGCACTGTTCTAGGGTGTATATGAGGTGGGGTAATCAAGGGCATTGTTGGTGGGGACATAAACAAATATATTGATCTATTCTCTAGGGCCTTTAGGGCTTCCCACGTAGCCCTAATAGTAAAGAACCTATCTGCCAATGCAGGAGACATATGAGACCTGGGTTCGAGCCCTGGGTTGGGAAGATCCCCTGGAGGGAGGGCATGGCAACCCACTCCAGTATTTCTGCCTGGAGAATCTCGTGGACAGAGGAGCATGGTGGGCTACAATCCATGGTGTTCCAAAGAGTCAGACACAACTGAAGTGACTTAGCATGCACCCACTAGGGACTTTAAGTGGATGAGTTTACAATCAACCATGACTGGCTATACTACCAGTCATGAGGTATTAAATAGCATAGGGATGATAAGCATTAGTAATTCTAGGAGCACATAAGATGGAAAGGCTCAGCGCCAAATTAAAGAGAAGGCATTCCCACTGGAATGTGAAAGAGACATGTTCAAGCCTGTCATTTGGGTAGACGAGAATGGATTGGGAGAGGGCAGGAAAGGAGGGCACAGGTGAAGGCTGGATGGTGGGCTGCAGGTTTGGAGAACGCTGTGCAGTCCTTTGACTCTTCATCAGTCACACGCCATGTCCCCAGCACCAGGAGCTCTGCCAGTGCGAGCAATGGGTCTTGGTTAGGATGGCGTTTGGTGGATCACAGATACACCATTAGAGAAGGTTGGCCTAACAGGAGGGACGTTTTTGTTTGTTCCCACATCACTGGAATCCAGAGTTTAGACCCTGAAGTCCCACAAGGTCATCAGCTTTCTTCTGTCCCTCTGTTCCTCTGCCTTTAGCAACTTATTACTCACGGTCATAAATGGCTGTGCCATCTCTGGCTTCATATCATGAGAAGGAAAACGGAAGTGGCCGAGGTTATTTTTGGAGACCAAAGTTCTAACGCTTAGCTTACTCCTCACTGGCCAGGACTGCTGGCATGGCCACCCCTGCCCATAAAGAAGTGAAGAGGGAGCTGGAGCATTGTCCCCTCCACCAGGGCTAGGGTGGGTTGTGTTACAGGAGAGGACAGAGTGGCTGGCGGGTAGGCAGTGAGCAGAGTCCTCCCTGGGATATGGCCATGATGGAACGGCATCCGCCATCGAGGAGCTTGCAGTCCCGTGGATGGACGTGCAAGCTGCTCATTTCCCTGGCAGGGCCAAGCACAGGGTGTGTGCGAGCTGTTAAGAGGGACCTCTGTGCCGCTTTGGGAGAGGGTGCAGAGGCCCCTAGGACTCGAGGCAGTAGGAGGAGAGGGAGGGTTGCTGGGCTCCCTGGTGGGGACGACTAAGTGCAGAGGCCGGAGGGCAGGGGTGGTGCAGCACGCTCACAGGATCAGAAGGTGGCAAGGCAGCAGGGCAGTGACTGGCTGACAGTGAGGATGGAAAATAAAAGATAAAGGCAGGGGGCAGAAGCTAGAAGAGTTTTTCTGCCCCATTCAGGGTTGGGGACTTCATCCTCCCAGCACTGGAGGACTTAGGACAGGGAGCGGTATGTCAAGAGTATGCTTTATTTATTAAAATTTTTTTTATTTTGTATTGGAATATAGCCAATTAACAGTGCTGTGATAGTTTCAGGTGAACAGCAAAAGGACACAGCCATACATATACATGTATCCATTCTCCCCCAAATTCCCCTCCCATCCTGGCTGCCATTTAACACTGTGCAGAGTTCTACGTGTTATACAGTAGGTCCTTGCTGGTTATTCATTTTAAATATATCAGTGTGTCCATGTTGATCCCAAACTCCATAACTTTCCCTTCCCCTTGTCCTTCCCCCACAACCATAAGTTCTTTCTCTAAGTTTGTGAGTCTGTTTCTATTTTGTAAATACATTTGTAACATTTCTTTTTAGATTTCACATATAAGAGATGTCATACAATGATTCTCTGAAGAACCTACTTTAGAATTCAGAGGAGGTATTAATTTGGATTTTCCCCCCTGTAGATTACTTTTAAAGTCAGTTTAAAGCTGGGTATCTGGATGCGACTACCAAGGGGCTGTGCGTAGAGATAAAAACAGAAGTGCCCAGGTAGAGTCCTAGGGGACTCCCATGTCAAGAAGTTAGTAAAATGAAGGGGAGTCAGCAAAGGAGATAGTGGAGAAGGGGAAAAACCAGCAGGGTGTGGGGTCCCAGATTCTTGTAAAGAAAGTATTTCAATAGGAAGGCAGTGATCAGTATGGCCAGGGGCTGCTGATAGTCAAATAAGATGGGAGCTAAGAACTCCCCACCGACCAGCGCTCTGGAAGGCAAGGAGGACCTTGACGTGAATCCCTGGGTGGAGCAGAATGGCAGGTGGACTCAGACGGAGGAAAGGAATCAGATGCAGTGAAGGTGGACAGCTCTTTCCAGGACAGTTGATAAAAGTAACTGGAGGAGCAGGTGGGACACAAAATGATCTTTCTTTCCTTTTCATTTTTTTTTTTTTTTAGCAGTGATCAGTATGGCCAGGGGCTGCTGATAGTCAAATAAGATGGGAGCTAAGAACTCCCCACCGACCAGCGCTCTGGAAGGCAAGGAGGACCTTGACGTGAATCCCTGGGTGGAGCAGAATGGCAGGTGGACTCAGACGGAGGAAAGGAATCAGATGCAGTGAAGGTGGACAGCTCTTTCCAGGACAGTTGATAAAAGTAACTGGAGGAGCAGGTGGGACACAAAATGATCTTTCTTTCCTTTTCATTTTTTTTTTTTTTTCTAAGATGGGAGGAATCACAGCAGGTTTGCCTGCTGAGAGTAGTGGGCTAGGAAAGAATGGAAAACTAATGTAGGAGTGCACAGAGGTGCACCCAGGCTATGTCCTTGAGTAGGTGAGAGGGGTGTGCGCTGGCCTTGGCAGGAGTGTGGACTGTCTGCCCACAGCACAGGAGAGAGGTAGGAAATTTGAAATTGGATGCTGTGGGAGGGCAGTTGAGGGGATGGGAGTCTGAAGGTTTACTTCAATTCTTCCCACATTGTCAGGGATAGATAGCAAGGTTTTCAGTGGAGATGAGGGTGCAGGGGATGTGTTGGAGGTTTAAAGAGAGAGAGGAGGTATGAAATACTCATCGGGGAGAGGAGGAGAATGAATGGAGCAGAGAAATGATGGATGACGCCAGCTGGCAGCCGACGCCCACTTGACTTTAGGGATCATAAATTTAAAGTAAGACCATCAGCGTATGGTGTGTGTTCCTCTCCAGCTACGCTCTGCTCCCAAAGACATAAGGACTGAGTAGGGGAAAGATGGAGGCTTTGCTAAGTGACCAGGAGGGAGAGGAAGACCAGCGGTTGGTAGGTGACACCAGCAAGGAGAGGTGGACCGAGGTAGAGTCTTGGACTTGAGATCCAAATCTGGGTGTTTTTCAGGAGGTTATTGCTCAGTTTTGTCCGACTCTTTGTGACCCCATGAACTGCAGCACACCAGGCTTCCCTGTCCTTCCATCTCCCAGAGTTTGCTCAAACTCATGTCCATGGAGTCAATGATGCCATCAAACCGTCTCATCCTTTGTCACCCCCTTCTCCTCCTGCTCTCAATCTTTCCCAGCATCAGAATATTTTCCCATAAGTCAGCTCTTTGCATCAGGTGACCAAAGGATTGGAGCTTCAGCTTCAGCATCAGTCCTTCCAATGAATATTCAGGGTTGATTTCCTTTAGGATTGACTGGTTGGATCTCCATGCAGCCCAAGAGACTCTCCAGAGTCTTCTCCAGCACCACAGTTCAAAAGCATCAATTCTTTGGGGCTCAGCTTTCATTGTGGTCCAACCCTTACATCCATACATGACTACTGGAAAAAACACAGTTTTGACTATATGGACCTTTGTCGGCAACATGATGTCTCTATTTTTTAATACAATGTCTAGGTTTTCAGGAGGAGGGATGGATATTGTCAGGAAGCTGAGCAAGGAGGAGCCAGGAGGACCCTACTCCACCTCCAGTCCCAGGCACATGGGAGAGAAAACAGTGTAGGGAGGAGAACTGGGTTCAATTAGAGCAAAAGGGGGTAAGAAGACCATTCAGAGGAGAGGCAGTGTGGAGGCTGGAGGGGGACAGGGACGGCTGATGGTGCAGCAGAGGCAGAAGCCTACCTGGCACGCAGGTATCCCCAGGTGGGGTTCAGGGCCTCTTAGTTGCCCTCCTTTCTCCAGCTCTGTGCAAACCTCCTCAAAGCCACTCCTTAACCAAGCGCTGCCCATGCCCCTGTGTCCAAGGGACCTCAGAGATAATCTCTTAGAGGCACTGAAGTGCTCAAACTGCAGCAGGATCAGAGTCTGTTAATATGCAGTAACACAGCCCTGGGGGTGAGTCGTTCATTCACGAGGCCACTGAGGCCGCTTATCTTGCAATACATCGCACTCTACAAGGGATGCCAAATGCCCACACGATGGAAATTAAAGAGGATAAGGGCTGAGGTGGTGACAGAGATATTAAAAGGAAAAAAAATCAGGACCTGGGCTTACTTTTAGGCCCCCTGAAGTGGAATATGTGTGCTCAGACAATGAAAAGGCAAGCAGGAAGCCAGTCACACCCTCGGGGAAAGGCTGGGGGTCCCTGGCTGCAGAAACCTCCCATTCGTTACTTTTGATTTACCGTGGAGCAGACAAGAGGCGCTCACATGATACATAGCTTGTATATTCTTCTATCGATTTCCAAGACTTCGTTTTCTAAACTTCCCATCCATCAGCGGCATCTGCGCCGGCTCTCCCCCAGAAGAGATGAAGTGGGGATGAACCACCCCGTCTTGCAGAGAGTGGCAAGTTTTATGAGCCTGGAAGATTGGAAACAGAGCCTACATTCATGCTCGTGTCTGCCAACAGGTGAGGAAGGTCGCCTTGCCATGAAGTTGAAAGGGCACAGTCAAGGATCAAGGATGTGGCTGTCGGGAAAGGGCGTATGTGCTAAGTCGTTTCAGTCATGTCTGACTCTTTGCGATCTTATGGACTGTAGCCCACCAGGCTGCTCTGTCCATGGGATTTCCCAGGCAGGAACACTGGAGTGGGTTGCTATGCCCTTCTCCAGGGGATCTTTCTGATTCAGGGACTGGACCTGCGTCTCTTATGTCTCCTGTATAGGCAGGCAAGTTCTTTACCACTAGCACCTCCTGGGAAGCCCCTCAGAGCACCCCTAAAGCCCAAAGGAACAAGGCTGGGGAAGAGCCAGGTAATATGGTGAGGGAGGGGGCATGTTCTTGGCGGTCGGCATCGCCCAGAGAGGCCATCCTGGATGCTGCTACTATAAACACTCTCTGTGCTGAGTAACCAGCACGAACGCTGCCCACATTCATCGTCAGCTTCTACCCCACAACAGAAGGACGCGGATGGTGCCGCGGCTGCCAGCCTGCGGACCCTGAGTGCTGACAACCGCTCCCCGCTGGCTGCCGAGAGGGGTTACCGTGCCCCCACCGGAAGACGCACTGTGCTGCACATGTAAGGAAAGCTGGGCACCCACGTACCACCTTAACTCCTCTTCTCCTGCCAATATTCTCAGAATGGAAAAGGCAAGCATCTGTGATATTCTATCCACCCCCAGCCCTCCCCCACCCCATTTACAGAAAAGATTCCTTCAGCTTTCACAAAGCAGATCTCAATACCTGGGGGGCTGGGATGGATGGAGGGACGTGGAAAAGATCATCACTGCACCCCCTTTGAGGCTGGAGCACAAAGGGGAGGGAGAAGCAGGGCTGAGGGCTGCCAGGGTCTTGGGGGAAGAGAGGCAGAGACAGAGGGCTACACTTTGCCTTCGTGGGGTGCTGGGGAATCTTCAAGGGGGCTGAGAATCTCAACCAAACCCGAAGCATCTCCAGCCAGGAAGGGAGACATGGCATCAGAAGTTGAGCAAGGAACCAAGTGTCAGGAGGTGAGGGGACTGGTCCTGCTCGTGGCCTTTGGCCAATCTCCCCATCTGCCTGTGCCTCAGTTTCCCTTGGAGAAATAGCCTTAGAGCTCCTCCACATCTCCAAGGTATTGGAAGGA
Source organism: Cephalophus harveyi (assembly GCA_006410635.1). Taxonomy (NCBI): domain Eukaryota; kingdom Metazoa; phylum Chordata; class Mammalia; order Artiodactyla; family Bovidae; genus Cephalophus; species Cephalophus harveyi. The sequence continues at coordinate 54,750 of SJYT01018255.1, forward strand.
ATCCAAAGAGTCTCAGAAGTGACAATATTACCAGTAAGGGAATTATCGATGTGATTGATGGTTTCAATTGAGCCTTGGGGTCTCTGCTATTTAGAGGATGGATCAATAGTAATAACAACAATAAATAGTGAATAACTCAGGAGAGAGTCTGTAAAGGACCCCGTGGCGACAGGGCCAGATAATACAGAAGCAGAGGAGGCCCTCTGTGCTCCCCATGTCGACACAGCCACCAGCCTTGCTCTGGGGAGCAGCGGTCCTCCTGATTAACCAGCCTGGCTAGGGGTTTCTACTGCTCCAGATGGTATTCCAAAGGGAACCTGGCTGTGCTGGAGTTGGGATGGGGAATGAGGAAGCTGGGTGAGCTAAAGAGGTCCCCTAGAGGTAGTGTGTGGCTCCAACCAGCACAAAATGGAACCAAATGAAATGCCATCCATGGGTCCCAGCCCAGGTGAGGTGTGAGCCCGGGAGAGGTGGCAGAGAAACAGGCCACAGTGTGCGATGGACCAGCCACGGCCAGAGCCCATTCCTGGCAGCTTCCAAGAGAGCGCAGATGTGCTGCGAAGGGCATGGGGTGTGGAATTTGTGAACCTGGTCTGAAGTCCTGACTCTGGAACATCTAACCTGGTGGTGGGCTATTCTCATGATCTCCCCAAGCCAATAACAGCTATCTAACTTGTTGCTACACGATGTCACCTGAGAGAAGATAGGGGAAGTTTTCCACAAAATATTCAGAGTTTTTATCACCCACGTGAGAGGATGGGCAGTATCCTAAGACTGCCTCTTTTCCCAGCAGAGCTTTGCCGCATCCAAGTGGTCACAGAACCAGTGCTCCTGAGTTCATCCTTACTGAGGCTGAAACACATCTAGGGGCTGACCCTAGGAAAGATGGGCTTGCCCACACACTCCCTCATCCCCACGCCAACCTCTGTACAGGAGCTGTAGCATCTTTTATACTCACTGGGTTGTCTGCCTCTGATTTCCTGCCGAGTTGTAAGCCCTCGTGCTAGTGGTGGTAGGCACCATCCTGACACACGCTGGTGCACGGTGAATGAGTGAGTGAGTGGGCCTCATGGGTTCCTCTATGTCTCTTTATGCACTAACAACCCAGGGCTGATTTGTCTGTCAATGGCTTGGCTTTTCCTCTAGTAGGGAGGAGCTGATGTAACAAGCTTGCACAGACCGCCTCAGGTGGAACCAGAAAAAGCCTTTTAGAGGGGACAAAAAGTCTAGAAAGTCCAATGGGCTAAGCCAAGTTCCAGGTACTTACAGAAAGGTTTTGGGAAGCCCAGCGTGGTGCGGGGTCCTTACCACCAGCTGTCAAGCCCCAGCCTGCAAGCCTGACCCTCATGGAAAGCAACCACAGTGCTGCAAGTGAAAGTCGCTCGGGCATGGCTGACTCTTCTCGACCCCATGGACTGGAGCCCACCAGGCTCCTCTGTTCATGGAATTCTCCAGGCAAGAATACTGGAGTGGATAGCCATTCCCTTCTCCAGGGGATCTTCCCAACCCAGGGATCGAACCCAGGTCTCCTACATTGCAGGTGGATGCTTTACTTTCTGAGCCACCAGGGAAGCCCAACAGTGCTAAAGACCTAGTCTGTAAGCTTCCCCTCCAAGTACAAGCATCCCAGAACCAACAAGGGACACACCTCTGGTGAGTGGATTTGGCTGAGGAGCCGAGATGGATGTGGACCTGGGTCGTGGCAGGACCTACCTTTCATCACGCCATCACATGGAGTGCTCGCCCACATGATAACTGAGTGTCTTCTGGAGTGGGGGTAGGGTCTGAGCAAACAAAGGCACACACACACCCCTGTGTGTCCAAATGCACAGATATTCACAGAATCCTGCGTATCTGTGGACCTGCACAGATGTATGCAGACACACACATGATGGATTTGAACAATAATTCATACAGTGAAACGCCTAGGCCCTTGGGCCAGCAGGGAATTTCAATCCCAGTAACAGATGACTGTCCCTGACCTGACCAGAAGTCTGGGCTCTTTTAATAACTTAACATCACAGAATTAGAGTTCGAAAGGGCCTTAGAAATCAACAATTTCAACCTCCAGCCCTGAGCATAAAAATCCCCTCTAACATTCAAAACATGTCGACATATAGCCTCTGCTTAATACCACAGTGATAGAGGACCTATTACCCTGCTTGGAACCCCATCTAATTGTTGTTATTAATAATGAAAAGAACTATAATTTATTAAGTGTAGACTTGGCCTGCTGCTGGGCTAAGCACTTCCCTGGACTGGCTCAGGTGACCCAGTGAGAGATCTCCATTTAACGGAGGCTTCAACTGAGTCTCAGAAAAACTGACTTGTCCGCAGCAGTGCATTCAGCATCTGGCAGAGCTGGGATTTGAACCTAGGGCTGACTCTAACGCTCTTCACTGTTAAGTCATATTAACTTAAGTTATATCATATAAGAAATTGTTCCTCTGCTTTTGTTTCTTTCTTTCCATCCCCCTTTTCCCATAGCATGTGGGATCTTAGCTCTCTGACCAGGGATCAAACCCACGTTCCCTGCAGTGGAAGCAGAGTCTTAAGCGCCGGACCGCCAGCAAAGTCCTCTGCTTTTCTGTAACTTCCATAGACTGCGTCCGGATCTGGGCTCTGGAGCTTTGCAGAGGCTTCCTCTTGTCCCTCAGGGCCTTCCCTTCTCCTCATGCTGCCCCTTTCCTTTCATGCCCTCTGGATACTCTTGTTCAAATATAGGCCCCAAAGAATTCCATTCTCTTTGGATACTGTCTTGGTATGTGCACCGTTAAAATGTATGTGTATAACTGAGTCCCTTTGCACTCACCTGAAAAGCACAGCCTTGTTAATCAACCCGCATGGTTGTTGTTTGTTGTTGCTCAGTTGCTCAAGCGTGTCTGACTGTCTGAGTCCCCGTGGACTATAGAGCACCAGTCTTCTCTGTCCTTCACTATCCTCAGAGCTTGCTCAAATTCATATCCATTGAGTTGGTGAAGCCATCTAAGCATCTCATCCTCTGTTTCCCCCTTCTCATCCTGCCCTCAGTCTTTCCCAGCATCAGGGTCTTTTCCAATGAGTTTGCTCTTCGCATCAGGTGGCCAAAGTATTGGAACTTTAGCTCATCAGTCCTTCCAATGAATATTCAGGGTTGATTTCCTTTAGGATTGATTGGTTGACTTAATCAACTATATGCCAATATAAAATAAAAATTTAAGTGAAAAAAATATGGCATTGGCATTTCAGCCAGTGACCTCATATCACTGATCATTTTAAAGAAACTGTGGAGTTTCATTTCATTATATTTACTTAGCTCTTTTCTACAATGACTACTATAAGCTTTTTTTTTTTTTTTTTTGCAGTTGAGATCAAAGAATATGTTTTCAACTTATTATTCCAGCTACTTTTAAGACCATTTTGAAACACAGTTTGTCAACCAGGGCTTCGGGTAGCCCTGTGGCTTTGAGGCATCTGCAAATAGGGTAAGCTGACTTCTCGTGCCAAGGAGTTGATCAACGCCAGGCCACGATTCAAGGGCTGAGTTCCAGTTACCATCCACTAGAGACCACTCATCAGGTGACACTGATCTCCGAAGCATTTCTCTGGTGCCAGTGTCTGATGCCACCCACAACTTTGCATACTTGATTTGAAACTAGAGATATGCCAGGGGTCACTTTAGAAGAAATAAAGAACAAAGGTCAATTCCAACCCAAAAGAAAGGATGAGGTCAAGGGAGAAATGCCAGTCAGTAAATATCACACCTCTCCAGGAGATAAGCGTACCAGGTGGAGGCATCAGGTCTGGAAATATCAGTAGCTGAGGGGACAAAGTTGGAGTTTGAGACATACACCAAACTTAGAAATGTGCTCATGTTTAGTCGCTCAGTCGTGTCTGACTCTTTGTGACCCCTTGGACTGTAGCCTGCCAGTCTCCTCTGTCCTAGAGATTTTTCAGGCAAGAGTGCTGGAGTGGATTGCCATTCCCTCCAGCAAGGGATCGTTCCAATACAGGGATCGAACTCAGCTGATGCTGAGCTATCAGCTAAGCTCCAAGCTTAGGGATTTAGACACAAATGGGATGTTTCAGGCAATGCCCCGGTGAATCCCGGAAGATTGAATCCTGTTGGCCTGGGGCTCCTTTTGGAAAAGCCCCGATATCCACCCTTTCTGGCTCCCTTAAATGCACCACCTGGCTTTTTCTACCTGGCCTCTGATCAACTTTTGAGCTATATGTAGTGAATCTTCTTGATGATCATATTTAGCCCTCATTTCTCCATTTTGCTCCTAAGGATGAAAATTGTGGTCAAATAACTTTTAGAAATGGAAGAGCATCACATGTAAGGCATTCCGTTTATGTCAGTTGGATTATTTTTCCCCTGCAGGTTACAGAAACCTTAAATCAAACTGGTTTAAACAATGAGGAAACTGACGGGCTCGTGAAATAAGAAGCCCAGAGACAGATACAGCTGCAGGGTTGGTTGTTTCTGTAGCTCAGTGATGTCCTCCAAGGCTTAGAGTCTCTCCATCTCATCTACCATCCACAGCATTATTAGCTCCTTAAGGCTGGCCCCCCTCATGCTCAGAAAGTGGCTGCCAGAGTAACTGAGGCAACAAATGTCTTTATTTCCATCCAGAGAGAGATTGGGTTCTCTTTTTCCAAAGCTCCAAACAAGTCTGACTTCATGTGTCATTGGCTTAATTCTCTTCAGCCTCCCTCAAACCAAACCCATTCTCTGGGGGTGGAATAGACATTGGGAAATGTTTGCTGCATTTCTGGTCCTCTGTTCTAGCCACACTCTCAATAAAGAAATAAGATCATTTTTACCTTGCACATGCTTGGTGAACCCATGTTAGTTTCTCGCATTCACCATTTTCTCAAGTGTCCATAAACCATCTATTTAATAACTAGTGTTAGAGCCTGACCAAGGGTCACAGTCTCTGGGGTTTCCTGCTCCCCCCACCTGCCAACCCAGTTTTAGAAGCTGGAGATCCAGGGTGAGGAAACAGCAGGTGCAAAGGCCCTGAGGCTGAAGAACATCAGGCACATTTGAGAAAAAGCATGGAGGCCAGCATGGATAGAAACGAGTGGCGGGCATGAAAGAGTTAGGGGCCACACTGCCGGGTTAATAAACTGAAGGAGAGTAGGTGGAAGCAGGGAGAACTGTTAGAGGCTATTGCATCATCTAGGTAAGAGATGATAGCTTGGACTAGTTAAAAGTACATTAGTTAATTCCCCCTAAATATGCATGAGTTCTGTTCCGAGAATGTGTTTCTTTAGACCATTCTGTTCGTAAGTCCAACAAAGTCGGTCTAAGTCCCCAGCTAACACAGTCAGCTGTATAGTACTATACTGTAATAGGCTTCCAATACATTTCATACAAATAATACATAAATAAACACAAAGAATAAAGAAAAGACTTTTAATCTTACAATACAGTACCTTGAAAAGTATAATACCTGGCATACAAGGGCTGGCATCGAGTGAACTGGCAAGCAGAGTTACTGACTAGAGGAGAGAGAGGAGGTAGGAGACGGTGGAGCTGAAGGATCATTAGTAATAGGAGACGGAGGGCAAGCTGCAATTTCACTCACACCTGTCATTGATGGCACAGGTTCTGGTTCCTTGTTGGAACCACATGCACGTTCATATTTTTGCAAGTTTGCAACTTGAAGGCTTGTTGTAGGGGACTTACTGTCTTGGCTAAATAAATAGCCATTCTTGGTCCTCATGTTTAGAGACTGATGATTCAAACTGAATGAGGGAAGGCTGTGGGGGAACCTGCTCTTGACAAGCATGTCCAGGTGGATTTTGAAAGCAAGTGAATCAACCACTTGGAGATGCCTGGCAATGATATGCCCACCGTCCTGCTCAAAGCTCTTCCTGAGTGTTGGGATGAAACACGGTGCACCCTGGCCTGGAAATAAAAATCCCAAACACATAACAATGAGCGTGCTTTCACTACTACCTCATTCTATTGGGGTTTCTGTTCTTTCAGCTGTATTTTTCTTTCTCCGGATTCGGGAAAGTTTACTTTGAACAAACAAAGTGGGAATGATGCTTGGGCCTCTCTCAATGTTATAACATCCTCCCCCAAAGAATGGAGCTCACCCTCTGGTTCTTGCGCCAAAAATCTTTAATGTACCCACTGTCCCTGTTGGTCCCACCTCGCTGTGGACAATGATGTCACTGGTGCCCTTCACATGGGCCTGTGTCAGGCTTGTTCGCCTGTGATGTGAGCCCTCTCCTCCCCCCTTGTGTGGGGACATGCCCCTTTACAATCTGAGCCCACAGCGGAGCTCGTTTCTGATTCCTCGCCAGCTCTGTTCACGGCTGTGGCTTCAGAGCTCAGTATTTGAGAGCCTTTCAGTCCTCCTGAGCCATCTTCCCTTTCAGAGCCTCTCCCCCATGACTGTAATAGTTTTTTCTGCACCCAAACAATTCTGCCTTCTGAAATTCTACAGCCTACTTTGACTATGCTCGCTTTCCCTCTTTTATCTCTTACAAACTCTAAGACGACTCCCCCCCCACAAGCTTTCTGTATTGTCTATCTACGGCAGCGTAAAACACCACCCCAAAACTTGGTGGCTGAAAATAGCAACCATCTACCTGCTCATATGCGGCAGTTTAGACTGGTCTTACCCTCACGGCTGCCATCGGAGGGATGTCTGGGGGCCAGCTTCTTGCACGTGCATCACTCATTAGCCTGGAAGCGTAGTAGGATGGCCAGGAGTGAGTGGGCTCACCTGACCTCTGTCTCCCTGGGTCTCTCAGCTTCGAGGGGGCTTGCCTGGGCTTCCTTATATGGTGGCCACGGGGCAGCAAGAGCCAAAGAGTAGAAGCTGCAAGGCCTCGGCTTGGTGGTCAGGTGACGTGCTTTCTGCTGCCTTCTATTGGTCAAAGCAAGCTGCACGGCCAGCTCAGTCAGGGGAGGGGAAAGAGACCCCACCACTTACTGGAGGAATTGAAAAGAAGGGAGAACATTTTCCACTTACCGCACTTCCTTTCATTCAATCTATTCTGAGGACCTGAACTGAAGAGACAAGGAAGAAGATGGTTCTGATCTCTAGAAAGAACTCGCAATCTGGCGGCAGAAACAGAGAGCTAAAGAGAGCATGACAACACAATGTGATAAACAATACTAATGGCTGCCAGCGCTTGTGCACTTGCCATATGCCAGGCGCTGTGCTTAGCGGCGTGTGTGCTTCGTCTCACTGAGCCTTGACTGTAACCCTTGAGGGGTGGTGCGTGCGTACGTGCTCAGTCAGTCAGTCATGTCTGACTCTTTGCAACCCTATGAACTATAGCCTGTCAGGCTCCTCTGTCCATGGAATTCTCCAGGCAAGACTACTGGAGGGGGTTGCCATTTCCTTCTCCAGGGGATCTTCTCCACCCAGAGATTGAACCCTTGTTTGTCTCTTGCATTGCCTGTATTGGCAGGTGGGTTCTTTACCACTATGCCACCTGGGAAGCTGGTGGGTAGTGATGTATGTTAATAATTATGCCCATTTTTCAGATGGGAAAACCAAGGCCCAGAGACATTAGGTATCAAGAGTGCGAGGCAGAGTGTGAACTCAGTCAATGCCCAGCGCTACAGCCTTTGCTCTTAGCAGGTACTGTGACCCCCTGCAAGGTCAGCCGTCAGCATGGAGAGTATCTTGCCTAGGGTCTTAGCCATGGAAGGAGCTCCACTGATGAGCAAGTAGATGGAGGAGCAGGAGAAAGACAAGAGGTCACAGCAGATTTATTTTCACAGAACACAAACAAGAAAACCCTCAGCCTTCACCACTCATCCCAGGGCCCTGGCAGTCTGCTGGGGCTTTCTGCTGACTCCTGACTGAGACTGCACACAAGACCAGAGCCCACAGTGGCCTGGAGCTGCAGGAAAGACCTGAGAAGAAGAGTCACCCCCTCCCCCGCGTCCCAGTGACACATGATCAGCGGAGAAACTCTTCCCAAAGCCACACAGGAAGCCACGTCTCTGAAAACTCAGCGGTGACGTCAGCCCCGCATCCAGAAGGGCCCCTGAGCCTTCCTTCCACTTGTCCCCACGTTAGCCAATTACTGAAAACAGCTCAAAATAGCACCTGCCCCTCAGCTGGGGCTGCCGCAGGAACATTGTTTGTGATCCTTTTTGAGAGAAAGTCTAGTGGAAGTCAGTGCAGTGAGGGAATGAGCACTGGGTGCTTCCTCCAGCTGTGAGCTCTGAGGCTGACCTGCCTGGAACAGGCTGCAATGCAGGGTTTGCATGTTTCCTGCAAGACGCTGGTGGTGCAATGGGGTCTCTTGTACCCAGCTGCAGTCTGGGCCTCAAGGTAGCCCTGGGGAACAGCAAGAGACCCAATCTGGTGAGATTCAGGGCATCAGAGACTCTGAGGTGGGGAGCCGCCCCAGGCCCCACTGGAAGCAGCTGCTGTAGGAGTCATTCAGACTGTTTCATGGCCTGGCTCCAATCCCTCCACACCGCAGTCTCCCTCCAAGAGTCCCAAGGGACTCTTATATTCATCAGTCACTCCTAAACTCATTTTTAAACCTGCCAAAGTCATGAAAAGGACACTTATCATAAATGATAAGAAGACAACAAAATAAATATCCATTGGAGTTAACAATTACACTATGGAGCCACTTAGGGATGCAACAATCAAATGAATGAAGTGAATCTTTTCACACTGGCATGGAAATCATACCAAGGAAAGTTGTCAAGTGAAACACGCTGCTATATTTAAAATGGATAACCAGCAAGGACCTACTGTATAGCACAGGAAACACTGCTCAGTTTTATGTGGCAGCCTGAATGGGGGGGACAGTTTGTGAAAGAATGAACACATGTATATGTATGGCTGAGTCACTTCACTGTTCACCTGAAACTATCACAATGCTGTTTGTTAACCGCTTATGCTCCAATACAAAAAAATATATATTTTTTAAAGGCAAGCCATATAAATATCTATCTATCTACCTGTCTATCTATCTCTCTATCATCCATCTGTCTATTATCTACCTATCTGTCTACCTACCCACCCATCTATTTAAACACTAAACTGATCCTAAGTGATTTCCTTCCAGGCGGGGAGAGGGATTAGAGAGGAGGGTGGAGGTAGATAATGAGGACTTTTGCTTCACTTGTATTCTTTGAATTTTTACATGAATGTATTCATGTTTTACTTATAAAATTAAAAATTAAACACATTCGCCAGCAAAGCAAAGCCAGAGAGAATGATCCGCTAGCAAAATATAACCCAGTTCATTCCTCAATCCCGTCTTGGTTTGTCTGAGTTTTTCTCCTTCCTGGGCACCAGGCCTGCTCTGAACTGGCAGGCCTGTCTTCTTGCCCCTCCCTCAGGGTTCCCGTCTTCCTCCTTAGCTGAAGGCTCTTGATTTCACCTGCATCCCAGCCTCACCCAGTTCTGAAAGCCAGCAGGGAGGGTGCAGGCATCTTGGTTCTAACTTGGAACCTTAGCCACACAGTCAGTGTCCCGGGGGTCCACTCCCCATTGTAGACCTGAAGTCCCTTTGCTTGGATCTGCCTACGTGCTTCTGATGCCCCCTGGGCTTTGACTGTCCAGTCTGGGCCCTGCTCCTGGAACCATATCCCCCATCGGCTTCACTGGTACAAGCCCCAGCCGGTGGCCCTGTCCCAATGACAAGTGAGGAGTGTGAGGTCAGCTGTCCAGGGGGCAAGGCTAGGCCTGCAGAACTTCCATGCCTGGTCTCCCTGACTTGGAGCCAGCAGCCTGAAAGAACTTTTCAAGGACGTGCCTGGGCCCGGGCACCTCACTGCCAGGTGGCTAGGGTGTTGGCTTCAGTCTCCTCTGAGGGCCGTCCCTGGAGCAGAGCAGCCTGGCAGGGAGGGGGAGTCAACGTGAGGCCCCTCGCTGGGCATCGCCGCCCCCCACCTGTCTGCTCAGACAGCTCCGACCATCTGGTTCTTCTGACTAAATCTGCAGCACGAGGCACTTTGGGAGGATTTCAGGAGTGGGGCTCCCAGGCTCCCCGGGTTGTCACGCATGACTGCATCATCTCCTCACGAAAACTCTAGAAGGAGAGAGAACTCACTCTCCCCAACTAGCTAGTTTCTCTCAACTAGCTTTTCAGACTATTTTAACTGCTGATAGGCCTAGAGGCAGGAGAATGGACTAAATGACCCTGACGATGAACCCATGCCAGGACCCAAACCGATAACAGTGCTGAGGTTGTGACAAGCCTGCTGTTTCCTAGAAACTGGCCTTCCTCACCTGGCCAGGAACAACCAGCTTCTCAGGACCTCGGACCTGAGGCATTCAGGTCTCAGGTGGATATCTCTCAGGGCTCCTGGGATGTCCGTGAACTTCGGGAGACACCTGCTTCTCCGTGGGGTTGGGTGGACCTCCCAAATGGACAGTTTGCTTTATTTATCTATTTTCAGTTAATTAGTTATTTTATTATGTATATATATATGTAATTTAAAAAAACATTATTTTGTATTGGGGTATAGCCTATTAACCAGAGAAGGCAATGGCACCCCACTCCAGTACTCTTGCCTGGAAAATTCCATGGATGGAGGAGCCTGGTGGGCTACACAGTCCATGGGGTCGCTAAGAGTTGGACACAACTGAGCGGCTTCATTTTCACTCTTCACTTTCATGCACTGGAGAAGGAAATGGCAACCCACTCCAGTGTTCTTGGCTTGAGAATCCAGGTACGGGGGAGCCTGGTGGGCTGCCGCCTATGGGGTCACGCAGAGTCGGACACGACTGAAGTGACTTAGCAGCAGCATAGCCTATTAACAAATAAAGTTGTGACAGTTTCAGATGAACAGCAAAGGGACTCAGCCATACACATACATGTATCCATTCTCCCCCAAACTCCCCTCCCATCCAGGCCTGACAGCTTGCTTTAATATTCATGGAGACAATCTCCCTCCAGCAATATGATGGGTTACCTTCTCCACCATTATCAAAGTGGGGTGTGCCTGGAATTCAAACAGAGGCCCTCCCACTGAATCTCCTCCTCTGACGCTCAGCAATGCCCATCTATTTCTTGGCCTCTCTCAAGTCATCTGGTTGTAATGATGAAATCGTCCAAGGCTCTGAATAGTCTATTAATAAATAACCATTCCTGAGATCACACAGTCCAATTAACAGAGGCCTAATATTAAGCAGTGCGGTGGTGGGTGTCAGAGATAGGGCATTCTTTTACATCGTCTTGTTCAGGAGGTGGAGGTGCAAGACTGCAGCAGCCAAGGGCCCTTCTAAGGTTACTGGGATCCTCCTTAGCATGGAAAAAGCCCTGACACACAAAGGCCCAAAGGAAGGATGGTAACCAAGCTGCTCTGAGAGCCAAGACATTTCCTGGGCTAGTAACAGCTGCCAGTATCTTCTGCACAAGTGCTGTTAGGTGGGTGTCTGGTCGAAGCTGATGTGTGGGTGGTGGAAGAAACAGTCAAATTGACGTGAGTTAAGAACTGAGGGTTATTTTGAATTCTTTCATTTTTAATTTGAGCTTCCTCCTTTTTCTTGGGGGGGAAAAAAGTTGTTTTTCCATAGGCAGGCCAAGAAAGTGCAAAGAAGAGAGCTGGTGGAGGAGGACAAACGTGAGAATGAACCTCAGTTCCTTTCCTGGCCTGGTCATTTCCCTGAAATCCGGCCTAGAAACAGGGGCACGGTCAAGGTAACCTTCTGGTGTCCTTTCTCTGGACTGGAAGCATGCTGGCTGGAGGGTTCTAAGAGGCAAGAATGATGCCCACGAGGCTTAAGAGGAGACTCGTAGTCATGGTAACTATGCAATTCAGGCTTTCCCCATGAGAGTAGGTAATCCCAGTCCATGAGAATTGAAATCTGAAGTTCAGGAGACACTCACATCTGGGCGTTAAATGTCCCCAGAAAAACCAAGATGACAACTCATGTTCTTGTTGGGAGGGTAGTTCCCTTTGTCAGATATCCCATGACCCTCCTTTGGGAAAGGAAGGGCCAGCAGGGAGAAGGAGCTACTTAGAGACTCCAGCATGCCATGAGGATGAAGGGGAGGAAGGATATACACATGCTCAGAGTGGACCTAATAGACATTTCCACAGAGATCAACGGTGGGCAACATCATCGTGGCAGAGAAAATTAATCAACAACTGGGCCTACGTAAGCAGAGTCTGAGTGTCTTAGAGGGCAGAACAAACTTATTGAATATTCTCAGAATTCCTGAGAAGCAGATCCCTTTATGTTCAGGTCAGGTGCACGTTGCTGGTCCTTATTCCTCACTATTCCAACCCAGGCTCCCAAGCAACCACCCCATCCACCTCCTCCTAGCTCTCCAAACTGAGAGAGGGTCCCCTAGATGTGCCAAGCCGTGGTGGACACCTGGTACCCTGTGCCCGGGGCTCAGATGCTCAGATGCCCAGCAGAAATGCCACCATCTCACTTGGCTCAGAGCAAAGCACTCTACTCCTTCAGCAGGCAGATTTTAGCTCAGACAGTGTTTAAGACGCCCAGGAGCAGAGACAAGCTAATGTTTGCGTAAAGGCCCTCCCACTGAACCTCCTCCCTGTCCATCTGTCCCCTGGCTGTCACGCAGCCAGGCCCGCCTTTGTGGGTAAATAAGGGCGTCCCTGGAGAGGCCGGAAGCCCTCCTCCTCTGGGCCAGCAGCTCCCACCGCCCAGCCTGGCCTCCGCTGCCCCCTCCCCACTCTCGCTCCGGCTCCCCCACCCCGTTTCTCATTCCCTTTATCTCCCTTCCTCTCCCTTCCCATTTCTAGCCCTGGCTGAGCCCTCTATAATGACTTAATCTTGCCGACAGGGTGACAAGCGGATGAATCGAACTCCGAGGCTTTTTTCTCCACTCCAGATTCATTTGAAGATTTCTCCCAGATGCGGCACTAAAACCCTAGATTCAATTTCCCTTTGACATAATAACCGAATTAGTCTCATATTGTCATACATAAATTACTAGCCAGTCAGGGTGCCACCAGAGGGAGAGAGAGCTGGAGAGAAAGCCAGGCGCGAGCATCCAAAGGGGTGTGACTCTGACAAGTGGGGACCTGAATAACAATGGGGACAGGAGGGTAAGAGCTAATCATATCTGACAAACGAGGAGCATCCCCAGGCGGCAGCAAAGGTACAGATTATTTACCTTCCTCCCCATGCCCCTGGCCATTAAAATGTCACTGTGGGGAGCCTCGCACCTTACAAGAGATACACGGATCTAAATATCTTCTCCATTAAGTAATGCTCTGTTTGCAAAGGCTGCTTTCAAAGGGGAAAATGTAATTGTGTGGAACACTGATACAGCTTCCCAGGCTTCAAGACGGAGCTGAGCCCGGCAGAGGACCTGTCTGAGGCCCAGTTTGGGGCACAGATGCCAATCCTGAGCCCGGGGGGCTCAGCCTGGCTTATTCTGAGCACAGAGGTGGCCTCCCAGCCTTCCCCATGTGGGCCCTGGGGCCACGAGTGAGACCAGGTCGAAGCCAGCTGGAATGAGGCTTCCTCACCTGCCCACCAGCCACTGGGCCCCAGGCCAGGGCCCTGGGGATGCTCCTTAAGCCTTCCCCTCCATTTCCCCTGGCCCATCTGTTCATTCTGCTCAATTCTCCTAAAAGCTCTGGCCTCTGGCCTCACTGCTGCATCCCATGTTCGCTGGGATTATAACCACAGCCTCCTGATTAGATTGCCCACCTTCAGTCCTACTTAACGACCCATGCTCCGCTTAGCCACCAGAGCGGATCTCTCCAAAGCACACACGAATGGCAATGCTTCCCTGAATGAAAGCTTTCAGGCAGGGCCCTAAAGAGGACGGTCTAGACCTCTTAGTACAGCCTGAGGAGGAGCATGATCTGACCGTTGCCCACTGCTCCAGGTGTATCCCTTGGTCCAGACCCTCACCTGTACCATTGAGCAAGTAAGCTCTGCAGTTTCCTGAGCTGTTTCTTTAGCATGGAACATCCTTCTGCTCCTTCACTTTCAACTTAAGCCTCGTGTCCAAATAAATCATCTCTGGGTCTCCCTAGATCCAGTCAAAGCCACCACTGCTCTTGTTAGTTTCTATGGCACCTGAAACATGTTATTGCTCTTTATTTAAAATATTTTTATTGGAGATAGTTGATCTACAATGTTATGTTAGTTTCTGTTGTACAGAAAAGTGAATCAGTTATACCTACCCACATTTTTTTTCCAGATCTTCTGCCCAGTTTTCTTCTTCTTCTTCTTAACTTTTATTTTGTATTGGAGTATAGCTGATTAACAATGTTTTGATAATTTCAGGTGGACAGCAAAGGGACTCAGTCATACGTATAATATGCTATTGCTCTTGATGGCTAACGTATCCATCTCTCTTGCTAGATGCCAAGCTCTTTGAAAGCAAGGATTGGATCTTATTCATTGTTATATTCCGCCATACCTAGTATAGAGTAGAAATTGGAGAGACTGAGCATAGACATCCAGAAAGCTGCATGAAGCCAGCCCAGAGCAAGCCGAGGGCTCACTGAGAGCCTGTACATGCCCACATAGTGGGATCCGCTTGGTGTCCATCACATCTGTGCAGTTAAAATTCAGTTCTGACAGTGCGTCTGCCATGAGCCCAGTGTGGGCTTGGCGCTTTATAACACTTGTAGCACTTCAGTTCCCCCCGTGGTCAGCCCTGAACTTGGCCTGTGTAGACATTCAGTAAATGTGCAGGAGATTATCCGCTGTGGATTTTGTTCTCAGGGGTTGCCTACTTCAGAGGATACAAAGGAAACAATTATGGAGCAGATATGATCCAATATCCCACTGTACCACAAGCTTCTAGAGGCAAGTATTGGGTTCATTTCTGCATCTCTGTCCAAGCCCCACACATCCCCACTAGTGCCTGGAGTAGCCCCTGCTTACTCAAAGTTGTGAGAGCTGTGCAATGCTAGGTGGCAGCCTGGATGGGAGGGGAGTTTGGGGGAGCATGGATATGTGTATATATATATGGCTGAGTCCCTTCACTATCCTCCTGAAACTCTCACAACATTGTTGTGATATTAACATTGTTAATTAGCAATGCCCCAACATGAAATAAAATAGTTTTTTAAAAAGCGAAGTTGTGAGATCTGTGGAGTTGACTGTCTGTTTGTTCTGCAGTTTATCTTCAGATGTGACCTGAGGTCCATGCAGCGACCTATCACTTTTCCTTCAACTTTTATTAACACCACCACCTGTTCTGCTTCAATCTTGTGTTGGAGAACAGCCTTCCTTTTATATTTCTACTTGGTCTCTACTCCTGCAGAATCCCAAAGATGTAAGTGGTTTTAAAGCCAATTTTTTAAATGGCTCAGCTTTGTGGGAGTAAAATCAGGAAATGGTTTTCTCCCCCCTCACTGTCATTCACATCTGCTCTCTCAGACACCCCTTTTTATCCCCCCTTGCCACCCCACTCCATAGGAAGAAAATATTATTGTGTATATTTAAACTCTACAGTGTGATTATTTGATAGACACATATGTTGTAGAATTATCAAGATCAAGATAATTTACACATTCGTCACCTCGCTGCCTCTGTGTATATGTGTCTCTGTGTGTGTATGTATTTGTACATGTGTGTGTATGTATGTGCATGTGTGTCTCTCTGTGTGTATATATATGTGTGTGTGTGTCTGTGTGTTTGGGGAGGAAAATACATGAGATCCACTCTCAACAAAATTCAAGTATACTCTATTGTATTAAACCATAGTCTCTAGGCTGTACTTGAGATTCTCAGAAAACAATTTCCCCTTATAATTGAAAATTTGTACCCTTTGACATACATCACCCCGTTATGCCCTCCCCTCAACCCATGGAAGCTGCCATTCTATGTTGTTTCCATGAAACTGGCTTTTTGTAAAGTTTCCACATACAAGTGGTACCATAGAGTATTTGCCTTTCTCTGCCTGGCTTATTTCACAAAGCACAATGCTCTCCAATGTTGTATCAAATGGCAAAATTTAGTTCTTCCTCGTGGCTAAATAATACCTGAATAATATTCCCTGTGTGTGTGTGTGTGTGTACATACACATTTTCTATATCCATTCATCCATTGAAAACCATTTAGCTTGTTTCCATATCTTAGCTATTGTGAACAGTGCTATAATGAATATGGGTGTGCAAATAGGTGAAGTTGCTCAGTCGTGTCCGACTCTTTGTGACCCCATGGACTGTAGCCTATCAGGCTCCTTCGTCCATGGGATTTTCCAGGCAAGAGTGCTGGAGTGGATTGCCATTTCCTTCTCACGGGGAACTTCCCGACCCAGGAATCGAACCCGGGTCTCCTGCATTGCAAGCAGACACTTTACCGTCTGAGCCACCAGGGAAGCCCCATGGGTGTGCAAATACTTCTTCAAAATACTGATTTCAATTCCTTTGGCTAGGGCTTCCCTGATAGCTCAGTTGGTAAAGAAATCTGCCTGCAATGCAGGAGACCCCAGCTTGATTCCTGGTTGGGAAGATCCCCTGGAGAAGGGATAGCCTACCTACTCCAGTATTCTTGGGCTTCCCTTGTGGCTCAGCTGGTAAAGAATCTGCCTGCAATGCAGAAGACCTGGGTTTGATCCCTGGGTTGGTAAGATCCTCTGGAGAAGAGAAAGGCTACCCACTCCAGTATTCTGGCCTGGAGAATTGCGTGAATTGTATAGTCCATGGAGTCACAAACAGTTGGACACAACTAAGTGACTTTCACGTTCACATTCCTTTGGCTCCATACCAGTTAAACTGAAGAGTTTCTGCATAGCCAAGGAGATAACCAACAAATTAAAAAGGCAGCCTATAGAACAAGATAGAATGTTTGCAAACCACATGTTTTTTAAGAGGTTTATATACAAAATATATAAAGAACTCATAAAACTCAGCAAAAAGCAAATAATCCAATTTAAAATGGGTGAAAGACCTGAATAGCTGTTTTTCAAAGAAGACATACAAATGGCTTATAGATATATAAAAAGATGCTCAACACCACTAATTATCAGGGAAACGCAAATCAAAACCAAAATGAGATATCACCTCACATACGTTCAGTTCAGTTCAGTTGCTCAGTCATGTCCGACTCTTTGCGACCCCATGAATCACAGCACGCCAGGCCTCCCTGTTCATTACCATCTCTCGGAGTTCACTCAGACTCACGTCCATCGAGTCCGTGATGCCATCCAGCCATCTCATCCTCGGTCGTCCCATTCTCCTCCTGCCCCCAATCCCTCCCAGCATCCGAGTCTTTTCCAATGAGTCAACTCTTCGCATGAGGTGGCCAAAGTACTGGAGTTTCAGCTTTAGCATCATTCCTTCCAAAGAAATCCCAGGGCTGATCTCCTTCAGAATGGACTGGTTGGATCTCCTTGCAGTCCAAG
>SJYT01018255.1:72762-168335 GCA_006410635.1 Cephalophus harveyi
TTTTCTGGAACTCTCTTGCTTTTTCCATGATCCAGAGGATGTTGGCAATTTGATCTCTGGTTCCTCTGCCTTTTCTAAAACCAGCTTGAACATCAGGGAGTTCACGGTTCACGTATTGCTGAAGCCTGGCTTGGAGAATTTTGAGCATTACTTTACTAGCGTGTGAGATGAGTGCAATTGTGCAGTAGTTCGAGCATTCTTTTACATTGCCTTTCTTTGGAATTGGAATGAAAACTGACCTTTTCCAGTTCTGTGGCCACTGCTGAGTTTTCCAATTTTGCTGGCATATTGAGTGCAGCACTTTCACAGCATCATCTTTCAGGATTTGAAACAGCTCAACTGGAATTCCATCACCTCCACTAGCTTTGTTCGTAGTGATGCTTTCTAAGGCCCACTTGACTTCACATTCCAAGATGTCTGGCTCTAGATTAGTGATCATATCATCATGATTATCTTGTTGTGAAGATCTTTTTTGTACAGTTCTTCTGTGTATTCTTGCCACCTCTTCTTAATATCTTATGCTTCTGTTAGAAGCATAGCATTTCTGTCCTTTATCGACCCCATCTTTGCATGATATGTTCCCTTGGTATCTCTAATTTTCTTGAAGAGATCTCTAGTCTTTCCCATTCTGTTCTTTTCCTTTATTTTTTTGCATTGATCGCTGAAGAAGTCTTTCTTATCTCTTCTTGCTATTCTTTGGGACTCCACATTCAGATGCTTATATCACATATGTTAGGAGGCTCATTATAAAAAGATGAGAGATAACACGTGTTGGAGTGGATGTGGAGGAAGGGAACACTGCAGCTGGGGACATGAACTGGTGCACCCATCATGGGAGACAGGACGGAGGTTGCTCCAAAAATTAAAAATTGAGCCACCATATGATCCTGCGACTTTTCGATCACTCTTCATGATTAACAGTCTTTATTTTCATTTATTAAGAAGTTCAGTTCCACCTAAATCAAAATTCCAGTCTCTCATCCAATTGAAAGCTCCTCCTGACTCCTCCAGCCCCAACTCGTCCCAGGCTGAGGGCCCTGCAGTGGGGAAGGGAAACAGCCTGCTGCCTGCTCGTTCTCCTGGTCTTCCCCTCCCTCCTCTTTTTTTCTGTGGTGTTTCTGGCTCCCCTTGGGTCAGGCAGGAGGATGACCTTCACACATGGGGTAAGCTGTTGGTGGTTCTCTGGCTGTTGAACGACCTGGTAGATGTCCATAAGCATGCTTTCTCTCTTGTGGGGTTTTGTGGGTTCTCTGAGACATCTTCTGGGAATCTTGCACCAGGCAGTTTCCTGATGGGGGTGATGGGTTCCCCACTGATCTCTTACGATTCCCTCTCGTCTCCAACTCCAGGGGTACCCACACAGCCTCCTTGATCTCTTCTCCTAATCAGTTCTCATTACTGCCCCTTCAAGATAGCTCAAGCCGGGCCAGCCTCTAAAGATCCATCTGGCCCTCAGGATAAAACCTGGCATCTCCAAACTGTCTACTCAGACAGCTCCCAAGAGCTTTTCTGAGCTCCACTTTGGTGGAATTAGAGGCAGGTCTCTGAGTCTTGATGGCTTAAGTATCCAGCCATGGGGGGTGTCTGTCTTTCGATTTGTAGATAACTTCTTCTTTCAACATGTGATCTTCTTGAAGCTTCCTTCTCTTATCTTGGAGGTAGACAGAGGAAGGGAAACTCAGAGTTCTCCCAGAAAAGATGCTCAGTCTCAGGCTTCCTGCTACCTGGACTGGGGTGGCTGGGAGGTGGGGCCACAGTGACAATTTTACTGCCTCATGGACAGTCTAAGGTTATGTCTGGCAATCTGTCTATTGGGCAAGGTCTTGACAGGAAACAGATGGCACACTCAGAGGGGTAATTAAAGAGAGCTGTAGAGACTATAAATGTATGAGCAGGGTTCAGGGAACCACAAGGGAGGAGGAAAGAGTTTGAGTCTAAAGGACAAAGTGAGGGCGATGTTTCTGGAACCTTGGGAGACCCAGAGCTGTTGGACGGATACTGCAGCCTTTAGTACAGGGATTCAGACACCCTCAAAGCATGCCCAAGCAGAGAAGCAACCCAGGGTAGCAAACACCCTGGTCTTTCTCCTCCTTCCCTTGGAAGGTGCCTCCCATTGGCTGAATTCAGCCCAGAGCCCAAGGGCAAGTTCCCACCACCTATAAAGGCCAGCTTGGCAGAAGGAGGGTGGAGAAGAATAGAATTGGAGGGGCATGTTGGGGAATATCCAGTACACGCCCCTCTCTTCACAGTGTACAGGAACTTATTACCCACTGTCCTCAGCTTGGAGCCCCAGTGAAACAAGAGTGGAAGTCCATTTGTCAACTAATAACCCATCACACATTGGTCTGTCTCTGCCCCTCTCCACTACCCCCGACAGCATCTGCATCCCCGTAGAGACTGCAAAACGGGAGTGGGTTTCTGCGAGCAGAGATGGTAGCCTCTCGTCTTCCATCTGCATCCTAAACTGTGTCAACACCAAGGCAGCCAGGGTCCAGATCTGAGCTAAAAATCGCACAGCCGCAGTGCAAAGAAGACCTGGAGTGAGATTCTGATGATCTGCCACTTCAGCTTCTCTAGGCCGTGGCAGTGCTGTTCTTAGTGCACTTAATTAAGAGCTGGCTCTGGTTGGCTGGCTGAGGAGTCCTCTTAAGAGGCAGTGGCCAGGGTTGGCAAGGAAACAAGGGATGCCCAGGATGCTCAAGGTGGAGACAGCATTCCAATCTGATTTGGGGGAAGAGGGAAGAGGCCCATGGTGTCCGCTCCCTCCTCCTCTGCTTCTTCAACGATGCTTCAGGAGGCATCCAGTCCAGGTGGCATGGCCTTGTCGGCAGGGCTGTGGACTGGTGCCAGCAACCAGGCTTCTCCTTGGAAGAACTGACTCCTCCTGAAAGTGGGGCCTGACTTTGAAAGTCTCATTCATCAACGTCAAGGCTCCTGCAGGGAGGACAAGGCCCCGTGTTGCTCGGGCTAAGAGGAGTAAACTCACTGATATATCAACTCCTTGTCACACAAGCAATCACGGATCAGACAGTATCAATGTTCATCTTTTCCTCTTCTGCAACAACACAGGGTAGGATTGGGAATTTGTGGGGATGGAAGATATGACAGGGAGGAAGGGGTACTGGGCATCTCAGCTCCCAGGGAAACTGGGGTTCCCAACCTTGCCTGGGATGACCAGAAATGGTGGTACAAGTCAAGCCCATCCTATGGGATGCAGTGTGGGATGCCCAGGGCCACTGAGCACCAACTCCATGCTGGTTAAGAGCACAGACTTTTTCATCAGACATTGTTCTTATTTAGTCGCTAAGTCATGTCTGACTCTTTTGCGACCCCATGGATTGTAGCCCGTCAGGCTCCTCCGTCCATGGAATTTCCCAGGCAAGTATACAGGAATGGTGGCACTCAGGTTGAGTATTGCCAGATGAGTGGGGCTTAGCCAGGCAGTCCCAGTGAGGGAACCGTTCTAGACAGAAGCAACAGCCAGCACTGACCAGGGTGACAAGAGAGAGCAGTAACTGTTTTGAGATGACCAAGGTCAGTGATGGAAGCAGAGGTGGAAGATGAGCCAGAGGGGAAATCAACATGCTAGCTGGAAGCATCTGCATGGTGTCCTGGCAGGATGGGGCAGCCTGATCCAAAGGACAGCCAGGAGTTTATATCACCCAATAGTCCTCCTGAACGTCATCAAGTCATTGACCCAAGTGACTGAGGCTGTGGCCTTGGGCAGGGAGAACCCTGACCTGGCCCCGCACTACTCCTTGCTGCCCTGTGTCAGGTGCTGCCCAGAGTCAGCCGTAGGGGCCCCTGACCACTGTCTCTGTGCGACCACCACCTGCCCCATCCTCTGAGCTGTGCCTGGCTGGGCTGATGCCTGGTGCCCTGAAGAAGAGCAGGTACCCTCCTGCTTGTGGGGGCAGGAGGCCAAGCAGAGCTGTGTCTTGGTCCCGGCTGCCAGGGACCGATGGGCCCTCCCCAGGGGAGCCCCCCAGGCTACCAGACAGCCCCTCTCAGCTCAGGGTCCCCAACTTGCCCAGGCCTCTGTGACTCTTGCTAGCTTCGTGGAGGCAACAGCTGCATCCATGATCCAATTATATGTAAAGGGAAGGAAGAGGCTCCTTTCCCTCTGAACTCCCAGCGGCTGCTTTTAAGTGACAGGTCAGCTGGGTGCTGTCACAGCTGCTGCCTGCTGGGACATGCGGAGCAGAGACAGAGCCAGGCTCTTCTGTCCGTGGGATTCTCCAGGCAAGAATACTGGAGTGGGTTGCCATGTCCTCCTCTAGGGGATCTTCCTTGCGTCTCCTGCATTGGCAGGCGCATTCTTTACCACTAGCGCCACCATAGGTATGACTGCCTTACTGGTGAAAATTAACTGTGATAGTGAGTGTTCATGTTTCTAGGACAGGGAACTCTGACCCTGGACCTAGATGGTGATACAGTGGGAGGTACATATTTTCCTAAAGCAGAAATTTTACCCAAAGATTTTTGAGAAAAGGAATCTGTTAGATAAAGATATTCTGGAGATGCATATACCACGACAATGAATTATGAAGACAAAAGAGGAAACATCAAAGCAATTCTCTGCAATGCTATAAACTCTTTGGCTGCAGCCCCAGATCTCCGGGTCCCGCGCTCTGCCTCCCTGTCACTGGGAGTACATCAGCTGAACCACCCAAGAGCGCAGGGCAGGGACCCTCTCTCCATGACGGGAGACGCAGAGTGAGTGCAGCTATGAATCCACGGCCCAAAATGGATCTTTTTTGCTTTGCATCGTTGGGGAACACACTGCCCAGGAATTTAATTTCTGCTGTAACCACAGCCATTTGGCCCATCTATCTATCTTTGCTAGAACCATAGAAAAATGGTGGGTATCCAAGGACACTTCCCCTCCCCCACCCCCCCAACAAGCTGTCTCTTATACACATCTAGATGTGTATAAGAGACAGCCCCAGACAGTGAGTATTCTGGAAATAACTCAGAAAGGGGAAAGCCAGCACAGGCTAGGGCAGGCAGGAGATGACCATGGCTCAGACAGGGACAGCCCTGTAGCCCCATGGGGCTGCGAGATGTTTGACCAGAGGGCACAGGAGAAAGGGCTAAGGACGATACACTGAGAATCCTACAGAGGGGTCTCAAGACCCCTGAGCAGCTGCAGGCCAGGCAGGGAGCAAGTGCCACAAGGAGCTGAATGACGGCTCATCCCTGGATATGAAAGTGACCTCTCGAAGTCCCTGCCACTTCAATGCAGACCCAATTTAACAGTCAGTTCTCTGTTGTCCGTTGATCAAGTTCTGCCAGGTTTAAAAACGGGCCGGCTTGGTCCAGCCTTACGACCATCCTCCCTCCTCCAGGTCAGTACCACTCAGATGTCTGGGCACAGCAATCTGCTTGCTGGCAGCACATTAGCCCAGAGATGCTCAGCTTTTTCAGTGCGGCCTATGCCTGTAAGTACAGGCTGCATGCAGTTTTAATGAATAACAGTGGTGAAGTACATTTAAAAGCATAGATTTTCAGCGGCAATACAGATGTTGAAGGGGGGAAAAAAGCTAACACCCCATTTAATTAATTTTACTTCTTCTGAAGTGCACAGTTATTGGCCTGGTGCTTGTCATCGATCAGTTTTGATTAGTAGCTGAGAGTTTTGTTTTTCTAATGCCTGGAAGTCTTAAAAGAAGAAAGGATTGTATTCATTTTGGCCTTCAGGTTTAAGAAGACGCTTTCCTAGAACTGCCATCACCTGAAGATGGGCCTCAGGGCCACACATTCGGGTTCACAAATTCTGGGGATCCATGGAAACAAAAGCTTTGACATTCAGAACGTCCCTGCTGTGGGACCCCAAAAAAGAGACCCCCAAACCTACGAGAATGGCTCCTATTCATCCAAATGTGCAAATCACTTTTGAAACTCCGACTCTATTTCTACTGTATAGCTCTGTGATTCTCTGAAATACAGGATCATTCTGAGCTGGGGCATCTCACCAATGGGAAATGAGTCTCTGGGTGTCATCTGCTCATCCTCACCCCCTGATTGAGTCTGAAAGTCTACATGTCCTGGAACAAATCCGAATATATCCTCCCCAAACTCCTCCCACAAAGCTTCATGTTCTCTGTGTTCAGATTGCTTCAGGAAAAAAAAAAAGTAATGAATCACAGGGATCCAGTACCTTGGCATCTCTTGGTGCTGAGAAAGTATTTCAGTGAGTCTGTCTGACAAGTGTCTTCCACCCAGGAAGACAGACACAAGAATGAAGAAAAGAAACGATCGTGATGACGTACTCTAATACGTTCTGCCACAAGCCCAGGCTACAAAGTTGTCAGTGCAGACTCTCAAGGTGGTTAAGGCTCTTTTGACTTGAAGAGCTGTTGAAACCTCCTTCTTCCCTCTTCCCTGCGGGTCCACTGCCCACAAAAGGCCTTAGCTTTACACATTTCAGCACAGCTTCTCACACACTTTACTGGAAGGGGACAAGGCCCTATGAGACCAAGCGCACAAGATCATTAAATAAAACAAAATGCTTGATTAAAAATGTCAAGTGGACAGCTGAGGTTCAGGTGGGACATATCTGGCCTGAAGGCTCTATGTATATACCTATAAAAAAAGATCCATAAAGAGCCCAGGTGGGGAATTGAAAACATATGTAATGGAGATTACAAGTTTCAGGGCGCCACTGCCTGAATTTCTTTAAGCTTGTTTGATGTCTTTCAGCCTCAAGATGCAGGCAAGGGGACCCGTACTTCTTTCCAATGCCTGGTCCAATCTCAGCTAACATTCAGGGCCTCTGGGCACCAGGCACTCTGTTCAGAACGTCCCTTTAAATTGCAAGCAGTCCTCTGAGGAAGGGATTATTAATCCCCTCCATTTTTTTTCCCAGGTAGTTTTAAGCTTTAATCTTCTTTGTAGGTAACAAAAGTAATGAGTTTCAAAACAGAAGAGAATTTTTTTTTAATGTTTAATATATTTCACTCAATGGCAAAGTGTTTATTTGTCCTGGAAAAATCTTACTGTTCATTTTTCTCTTTATGATTTCTCTGATTGCTGCAAAGAACAAAATCACCTGCCAATTTCACATTTGCTCATTTCTACTGCAATGGGTAAGGCCACTTTGCATAGTGTTTGCTCTTTGGACAGTCACTTAATCCCCTTTTATTGATGAATGGGTTGGGGGAAGGGAGGGTCTTCAAGGCCAGCATTCTTTTTTTTCTTTTTCAAACCTCAGCACTTCCTTACTGCCAGCTGATATTGTTTAAATATGTACAGTCTTGGGGAGAAATGTTCCTAATAGCATAGTTCTCAAACGTCAGTGTGCTTAAAAGTCACTTGAAAAATGGGGCAAGCGGGTTTGGGGGTCCTGTCACCCAGGCGTCTGATCCAGAAGGACGGTAGATCAGGCACCCTGGTGGAGCTTGGGGTCTTCACGCCTGAGATCTCCCGGCAGCAGCCCTTCCTCTGTCCCCAGGCAGACATGACCCACCTCTCCCCTGTTTTGGAAGCTCCTTCCAGGATCTTCTGATCCAGTGCTGAAACCCGGAAGCAACCCCTACAACTTCCCAGGCAAGAGAGAGAAAAAGAGAATAAAGAGCAAGTGGAACTCCTCTGCTCCTTCTATGTCCAATGCAAAAGGAGTGACCTTTGCAAGTCTCTCCTGTAACACGCCCTTTCCCACCTTTTTTGCGGATGGGAGCGGGAGTGGCGGGGCTCTGCACTCCGCAGCCAGTGCGGCTGTGACCATAATCCTCTAAGGAGAGTTTAGGAGTCTGTCTCTGGCATTTTAAATTAATATACTTATTAAGAAAGCAGGAGAGTGCTTTCAGGGTAAATGCCTTTTTATTTTTTTCCCCAGGGCGAAGGCCACTTAGCTCAGATTCCAAGTCAGCTGACTTTAAGGAGCCTTGGGATGTTCAGGGCTTAACTGTACAGGAAGAGTATGTTCTACACACAGCCAGGCTGCATTTTCTCACGGTGGGTTCCGGCTCTGCCCCCAGGATCTCTGGGCAGATCGCTGCTGAGCCATTTCTGACCCAGCATCCAGCCTCTTCAAGCTGTGCTCTCCTTGCTTCTGATCTGCCTGGGCACTCATCTGCCTGGGCACTCATCTACCCGGCCTCCTCCGGCCATTCCTCTATATCCTTCCACTCTTCCTTTATCCAGTCATAGTATTCATGCTTTCATTCATTAGTTTATAGAGCCCTTTCAGCATACCAGGCATTGGAGAGCACATGAATAATATATGTCCCCACTGTTAAGAGCTCACACTTCAGGAAATCTGCTTCAAAGGTAGAGAGATATATGCTAAAACTCTAGTTGAGATTTTACTCTCTTGTTGAACAATCAAACTCCTATGCATCAGTCAAAACCCTACTTAAATATCCCAACCTACCAAACTCCTGCCTACTGACCACCCAAGGTCAGACATTTCCCCTGTGCTTATAGCACATGGCTGTATTTCATGGCTATTTCAGCCCCTGTCATTGCTGTGAGTATCTGTCTCCTCTGCCTGTGAGGGTTTCCTAAATGTGTGTCCTTTGCTGAGCCCAGCACCTGCTGTAGAACAGGTTGGTGACTTTCCAATTTTTGTGAACCTAAGAACCTCCTGGAAAAGTTGTTATAAGTACTGACCCTCCTGCTCCACCCCTAGGAGATCAGATTCAGTAGGTCTGAGATTGAGGCTCAGGGATTTGTGTTTTTCTGTGTGATTCTGCAATTCTGATCTACAGACCACACTTTGATAAACCCTATGCCAGTGTCCCAGTCTTCCCTGGTGGCTCAGGGGTAAATCATCTGCCTGCCAAGCAGGAAATGAAGGTTTGATCCCCGGGTCAGGAAGATCACCTGGAGAAGGAAATGGCAAGCCACTTCAGTGGGTTTGGGAAATCCCATGAATGGAGGAACCTGCCGAGCTATAGTCCAAGAGGTCACAAGCATCAGACACGACTTGCAACTAAACAACAACAAGTGCCAGTGTCTCAATAAAAGTTTTTAATAAGTGAATGAAAACCCCCAAATTTAAAGTCAACAAAAAAGTCCATGATTTTAATAAGATCGGTGGATTTTACCAGTGTGATTTCCTAGCTTTGAAATTGTATACAGGTATGTAAAGTATTAGCATTAAGGATAACTGGGTAAAGTGTACGTGGGAGCTCCTTGTACTATTTTTGTAACATCTTATAAATTCATAATTATTACAAACTAAAAGTCTTTTAAAAAGTCACATGGTTTTCCAAAACCTCAAGGATGTGTGGTTGTAATTTTCTTCAAATCTATCTCCCAATCTTTCACCCTATTCTCTAGAGATATCAACAATCCACACACTATCTGCTGAGTACAATTAATCACATAATTATTATACAATTTTCTATTATTAATAAAATATACTTCATTCTTTGCTTAATTTCTCAATAGCCTCCAAAATAATCTTACAATAAATATTTACTTTTTAAGCAAAGCATACTAAAATGACTGGGGTACTAGGGGATTTTGAGGACAATTCTTTTCTTTTTTAGACTTTTTATTTATTTACTAATTTTCTTTATGGATGCTCTGGGTCTTCGCTGCTCTGTGTGGGCTTTCTCTAGCTGTGGAGAGTGGGAGCTACCCTCTGGTTGCAGCGTGCAGGCTTCTCAGTGTGGTGGCTTCTCTTGCTGAGGAGCAAGGGCTCTAGGGCATGCAGGCTTCCGCAGTTACTGCACGTGGACTCAGCAGCTGCAACTCGAGGGCTATACAGCGCAGGCTCAGGAGTTATGGGGCATGGGCTTAATTGCCCCACAGCATATGAGATCTTCCCGGACCAGGGATGATCCGGTGTCCCCTGCATTGCAAGGCAGATTCCTAACCACTGGACCACAGAGAAGTCAGGCGACAACTCTTGAGATAATGGGGACAGTATCACAAATCCAGAACTCTTGCTGTCTTTATGCGCCTGTAGACGCCACTGGTTCTCAGTGACATCACAGTCACCCAGGGAGCTTCTAAAACTCACAGTGCCTGGGCAGCATCCTATTCCCATTAAAATGAGAATTTCTGGGGTGGAGCATGGGTGATTCCAACCTATGGCGTAGGTTCTAAGTGGAGGCTGGCCCCCGAATAGGACGTGGATGCAGCTGTGGGCCCTTCGCAGGTGGCAAGCACCTCTGGAGCCCTTTCTGGACGGCTGCCTCTAAATTCAGCTCCCCGAGATCCACAGCCCTGTTCAGGGAGGGTGGCCTCTGACCTCTTCTCTTCTTTTTCTCATTCCTCAGAGCCAAGGCCTGGGGGCAAGCAGGACTCACGGCAGCTCGCCTTCCAATGGAGGCTTCTGTTTTGTCTCCCCGCTCTTTTAAGGCGCAGGTACCTTCTTGTCCGTGTGGCTGAAAGACTCCTTTCAAAGCTGATTGGCCTTTCACACGGTTTGGATGGCCCTCCATGTTCCCTGGAAGCTCCCCAGGCCTGACTGGCTCACTGAGAGTTTCTGCCCAGGTCAGCATCCTTTCTCGGGAGGGTGTGCCAGGACCGCACTGGTCTTCTAACAGAGTGAAGGGTCCACTCTGAGGACCCCTTATGCTGGAAAAAAAACAGGCCAGCACCCAGCTCTGGGCCAGAACTCCAGGCTGGGGGCCTGGTGGGATCCCGTCTGCTCATGGCAAGGATGCAGGATCCCTTTGACTCACTGCTGATCTTTCGTGTTCCACTGACGGGGCAATTTTTTCAGGTCAGGGTTCTCCTGGTCTAGAGAGAGTGGAGCAAGGACATGGTGCCTGGCAGCTCACCGACGCCTCCCTACAACCGCTCCCATCCCGCAGCTGGGGATGGGGACACAGGAGGCGTCCAGCACAGACAGTCTGTCACTGCTGCCCAGGACCAGAGTAACGTGTCTGTGTCTCTAGAAAGCCTTTCACTCTGACTGGGCTGTGCAGGCCCCCTGGAAGCCCCATCAGAGATGGCCTACTTAGCTAGCGAGGCCTGGCTGGCTGCCAGGTAAGCAAAGGCTTCTAACAAGCTGTGGTCTCCACAGACTCACCTGAGACGCTAAACATCTTCGCTCCAAGGACACCTTCCCTGTCTGTACCCAGGCGTGTGCGCTCACTCCAGGCCCCTCCTCCCTCCCACTCTCCTTCTCTTTCTTGGCATAGATTTGCAGGCCAAACTGAGAAATAAAGGCCTCAGATGTTCAATGTGCTAAACTTTATGACTGTTTTGAACAGAAATGTGAACCTTCCTGTGGATGAATCTGGTGACCCAAACAGTGAAGCCAAGGCAGTTTTAAATCTTGAGCTTGGCCACTGTAATTGCCGAAGTTTATTTAGCCTGTATGTCTGTCCTGCATTTTGCACATTAAAGTCTCCCAATCTGCTAATAGGTACTATTATTTCTCGTGCCCATTTTACAGATGAGGAAGTTGAGGTCCTGACATGGCAAATGACCTGAGTTAAGAGCCTACCTGTTTCATCACTGTGTTCTTCTATGTAACCTCCAGAGTCTAACACACTAAGATCAGTCACAATGCCTAAGGAGGTCAGCAGAGCCTGATTCCCTGAGGGGTGGACAGGGAGCAGGGCCTCTAGAGCAGGAGACTGGGGACGAGGTGCATTGGCCACGGTCTTCTTGACTTGTTGGATGAAAATTACCTGGTGGACAGAGCCCTGGTTTGAATCAGAGGTAGGATATATAGACCCAGTCCTTTGAGGCCTGACACTTGAGGAATGTCCAAGATGGGGTGGCCCAATTTCTATTCAAATCTGACATAGGTTGGGGAGAGGAAGAGCATTGGAGGGGATGGCAGGTGAAGCAGAGCAGAGATGCCCCCACTCTGATCCCTCAAAAGGGAAAAGCTCATGAATTGGTTAATTGCATTTAGGAGAGGCATCTTAACAGCGTCTTCCTCTTACCCTTCTTCTCTATCTTCTTATCCCATTTCCACTCACTGCTAGGTGACTTTGGGCAATTTCTATTCCTCGTTTTTTTCAGCTGTAAAATGGAGATAATAACAGTCCCCAGAACTCTGACAGTGTTAGATAGGAGCAGAAGTAAACTTCTCTTGGGACCTGAATAACTAACAAGTTCTTTTTCCTCAGGAGATGCTGTGGTTAGATAAAAGAGCTTCTTGGCTGTAAGACACATGAGCATATTCTATAGAGGAAAGCAGTAGCACCTTTTTCCCTAGCGTATTGTCTGAACTGCTCTGACTGAGGTGAAAAACAATAATAAACATTGTTTGAGTACCTACTGGGCACTTTTAAGAGCATCACTTCATTCAGTCCTTATGTCAGCTCTCAAGGGTACTTCCTTTTCCAGAGGAGGATGCCAGGGCTCAGAGGTTAAGTACCTTGCCCTTGATTTCATCCGAGTCTCCATGCCATAGCTTCCACCAGCGACAGAATATGGACTGATCATATGACCTTCAGAAAAACCTTGTAGCTCAAGGAGTCTCACTTGGGCTTGCTGGAGCCATCAGCCAAACAGAGATCAAAAAATCATTGTGTGAAGAGTTTCTCTTCTCTTACAATAATAAATTCTCCCGACATTAGCAGGAGCTGGGGGCCGGGCAGCTCAGGACGCTGACTGACAGCTCTCAAGCAGAGCTGGCGGAGGACGGAGCGGGAACGGCATCCGAGTGCACGGCCGTGGGCAGGGTGATTGCTGGGCTCCCGTGAGAACAGGCGGTCCGTGAGGCTTTGACTCACACTTTGTAAATTGGTTTCATGCATGGGCTATCAATAGGGGCCTGGCTAGATAATAGGATTTTCCAACACCCTTCTTCCCCCCTTCTCCTCTGCAGCCGTCCAAATCTCCATGCAGAGCACCTGGAGGGGATGTGATGTGCTTGGCAGGGCACGCCCGGGGTCAGGCTCCGCAGCTCTGGCCCAGGTGACGCGGATCTAAGAGGCCATGGTTCAGAGCAGCCTCGGAGAGAGGCTTATGTGGTTCATAATTGGGGGTTGAAGGCAGTGTCTCGGGCAGCCCCTGCCTGGTAGGCTATGAATTTAGGCGCTGTCAGCCACACCTGTCCATTATGGGGGAGGGTCCTCAAGAAGTGCCCACAGGCCACAGTGACTGCTCATGGCTTGGCTGAATGGTTCTACCAGCCTTGACTGCCCACGGCCAGTCTCTGCCATGTACAGTCTGATTCCTGGCTGATCAGAACCCAGAAACCCAAGCATCCCAAATGTAACCATTCCCTAGAGGCAGAGTCTGGGGAACGTGGATTATTGGGCATGCACTCTCAGGAGAGATTGGGTGAGGGAACAAAGCCAGGATGTGGTCTGGACTGAGGCCAGCTTCAGCCTGGTCCTCCTGGGAGCCCAGGAGCATCGTGAAATCAGACTCACTTTGCGGCATGGGGCTGGTCTTTTGCGCGCTTATGTCTATCAGTGATTTACCGTTGGCTTAAGGCAAGGGGACTCAGGCCGGTGGCTGCCCTCTGGGGTCGTGTGAAGTCACATCGTGTCCAACTCTGCAACCCCATGGACTGTAGCCCGCCAGGCTCCTCTGTCCATGGGTTTCTCCAGGCAAGAATACTCAAGTCGGTTGCCATGCCCTCCTCCAGGTGGGCTTCCCAACCCAGAGATTACACCCATGTCTCTTGCATCTCCTGCTTTGTCAGTGGGTACTTTACCACTAGCCCTACCAGGGAAGCCTCAGTCTGGGGTCAGGTGGCTTCTATTCAGCTGAGACTACCTCTCTGGTGAAGAGGGGTGGGAATGAGGTTAAGTACCTTGATTTCATCCGAGTGGCACATAGTGGGCCATAGTGGCAAATAGTCACAGCAGCCGGGGGATGGGTGCACCGGACCAGCCGTGGGAGATCTGGGCAGAGCACCAAGAGCATCACTGCACCGCCCCATGGGGTTTAGCCAGGACACAGCTCAGCCAGAGCCCCATCAAGAGCCAGCCTGGTGATTCTGATTTCTAGACGGCCAGAGGGCCGAGGAGCCAGACGGCACTGCAGTGAGCGATGTCTGCGACTGCCTAGCCATCACCTCCAACACCCAGACTCTGAAACTACAAAGGCACAGTTCATGCATTTGCCTTCTGCTCTCTTGCCAGCAGGGACAGAGTTCTGCAGGTTCCATCAGGGGCAGTGCTGGGGGCTTCTCCCAGGCTCCCTGAATCCAGGGCCACCCCGGTCTGCACTCAGGACACCTACCAGAGCTGCTCTGTGATGATGTGAAGCCTCCTCCCCTGGAGCCTTTAATATAAGTTTGCT
This sequence comes from Cephalophus harveyi, assembly GCA_006410635.1. NCBI lineage: Eukaryota > Metazoa > Chordata > Mammalia > Artiodactyla > Bovidae > Cephalophus > Cephalophus harveyi. Next base: position 86,938 of record SJYT01018255.1, read on the forward strand.
GCCGAAACACAAATATCCGCCTCCAAAGCGGAAGAGAAATTAAATTAGGAACAATCTTAATTCTTTCTGGCAGAGGGAAGCGAGCGAGAGCTGTCAGTTCCCCAATGATGTATTGTTAAGGAAATCCAGGTTTAAAGGTATTTCATAAGTTTGCCTTTGCCTGCTAATAAAGAGAGTCAGCTAACGGAATCCGATCACCGGGTGAGATCGTAATGAGATAATATGGTGTACTCCACAGAGACCCAGCCGGCTCCTTGAAATTCCTCCGAGAGACTTTCTGAAGTGCCACATTGTGACGAGCAGGGGAGAGTAAGAGGGAAAGAGAGAAGGGAAAATGGGCATAATTAGCCAAGCAGATTAGGCGATTCAACAAAGATCATACAGCCTCAGCAGGCAGAGGAGCTGCGGTATTTATCAACATACCTCGCCTTTGCCTCTCGGTCTCCAGACCTTTCTGTTTTCACAGTGAGATAAACAAGCTCAGAGCCATCTTCCTGGAATATGCAGAGATTGAAGGCCTTATCGTGAGCAAATAAGCAGATTTTCCTGGGGTCCTCAGCAGCTGGCTGGCAGTGGGTCTCCCCCAAGCCCACAGGTCTTGGGGAAAGGGACTGTGTTCAAAAGAAGCCTTGGCCCAGGACTGAGATCACTCTGGTGGGTATCCAGCTTTGGGGTCCAGTCTGGTTACCACCTGTGTGCTTGGTACTCAGGTTGGGTGGGTTGCAGTGGGACTTAGGATCCACTTTGATGGTATTTGGCCCTTGTCCTGATTGTCCCAGGGCTATGCTGGTTATTTGGGCTATGATCTGGGGAAGCCTTGGGATTCCCAGGTGGTGCTAGTGGTAAAGAACCCACCTGCCCATGCAGGAGACATAAGGAACACTGGTTCAATCCCTGGGTTGGGAAGATCCCCTGGAGGAGGGCAAGGCAACCCATTCCAGTTTTCTTGCATGGAGAATCCCACGGACAAGAGGAGCCTGGTGGGCTATAGTCCACACAGAGAGTCGGACATGACTTAAATGACTGAGCACATACACACACACACACACGTGCTGGGGAGGGCTCATTCTGTGCATGCACAGACCCGTATGAGAAACTTGTCTGGGTGCACACAGTCAACCTGTTTGGTAAACCAGAAAAGAAGACCCCACCACCACCACTCAAAGAAATGTGATTCAGGGCTTAAAGCAGTAAAAAACTTCAAAACTCCTATTTACTATTTAAGCCAGCTCATCCCCTATACCCACTCTGCCCTCAAGCCCACTCACATAGGGATAGACAGCTTTGGGGGGCTTTGGAAAACTGATGAAAGTTATGCAAACTCTTTCCAGAAAAAGTACAGACATACCCACACACGCCCAAGTTGTGGTGCAGTTTCAAGGGGATACAGATCTCGACCATGAACCCCAGATTTCAAAACTCTGAAGAAGGGGTGGCACTGAAGGGATGGTCTGCTTTGTTAGCTGATCCTGGGTGGATCCCATGGAGACAGATGTTGCCCGGGCAGACGATCATCCAGAAATTGATCAGCCCCTGGCAACAGGAGGGCTCTAGAGCGGGCTTTAGGTTTTATGTCCTGAGCTCTCCTGATTGTGTTTTCAGGCCTCTGGGTTTCTGAGAGAAAGGAAAGCGAGAGGCCTGCAGGTTGGGCCTCAGTGACCCCAAGAGAGGAGGGAAGCCAGGACCCACAGGGAGCCTGCGCAATTGCCTCCTGCCTTGGGGGATCTTTGCCACCTCTGCTCTGTGCCTCAGGTGTCCCAGCAGATGATCTCTTGGGAAAAACGGGGATTTCGTGCTGGCTTTGGAAGGCAGCAAAGCAGGCTGGCTGGGGAGACTGGATGCCCTGCTACAGCCAGGCTGGAGAGAGAACCCCAAGGGGCAGAGCAGTGGGGCCGCCCCAAAAGGAAGAGAAGGCACTGAGGCCCCGGGGCTGTGAGAGAGGGACAGGAGCCATGTGAGCGCTGTTCGCAGAAGACGCTGGGCCAGGAAGGACCCTGAGATCCAAAGAAAACTCTTTTCTGCAGGACTCCCCACCTTTTTCTGGTTGCATCTGAGCACCCCCTGACTTCCCCACGCCCTCCCCTCACTGCCCCCAGCCCCCTCAGAGTGTGTGATGGATGTTCTGTCAGGGAGGGAGGGTTCGATTTGGATTTCCAATCTCCTCTGGATGCACCACCGCCAAAATACAATACGCAATTACAGGGGCACGATACATCAGTGATCACTGAGGAAAGAAACCCTATCTGGACAGCAACGCCAATGGCTGGCATCTAACTGCACGACCACAGTCAGCCCAGAACCCCTGGGCTCTCTCGCAGGGAGCCAGCAGCTTCCCAACAACCCAGCACGCCTCTCAAGCCCTAGCCTCACCTTGTCTTCAGCCGCCAGCACTCACGTGGCTCCCGTGTCCGGGGTCTGCACAAAGGCGGCAGGGCGTCATGGCAGGGGCCCTGGGATCAGAGGGGCCCAGGCCTGTTCACTCACTCATCCACTGACTGGCACTTTTGGAGCATCCCTCACCTGCCAGGTGCTGTTCTAGGCTGTGGGGTGTAGCAGTGAACAGGACAGACCGCCCAGGGAGTGGACGTTCTAAGGAAGACCCCGAGGTGTGGATTCCTGGGTGGATACTGCTCTCCCCACCACATGGGCTCCCTAGCCACACCCTCTTGCAGAACGATAGGGCAGATTCCTTCAAAATGGTCTGGGGGCGCAGCTTCAGGGCCCTCAGACCCTGCCCTCCCACCTCCCACCACCCACCTCCTTGAGTTAAGAAGGCAGATGTCAGGATCCATCTTTCTCTCTTCCTATCTCCTGCAGTTCCAGGCCTGGCCCTGGCAGGGTTCTGTGAGTACTCTAGAGTAAAGCGCTTTCCTTCTCTGCTCCTGGTTATTCTCAACAGTCCATAGGGCTGAGATGTGTATAAGAGACAGCCTCTGGATGCACCACCGCCAAAATACAATACGCAATTACAGGGGCACGATACATCAGTGATCACTGAGGAAAGAAACCCTATCTGGACAGCAACGCCAATGGCTGGCATCTAACTGCACGACCACAGTCAGCCCAGAACCCCTGGGCTCTCTCGCAGGGAGCCAGCAGCTTCCCAACAACCCAGCACGCCTCTCAAGCCCTAGCCTCACCTTGTCTTCAGCCGCCAGCACTCACGTGGCTCCCGTGTCCGGGGTCTGCACAAAGGCAGCAGGGCGTCATGGCAGGGGCCCTGGGATCAGAGGGGCCCAGGCCTGTTCACTCACTCATCCACTGACTGGCACTTTTGGAGCATCCCTCACCTGCCAGGTGCTGTTCTAGGCTGTGGGGTGTAGCAGTGAACAGGACAGACCGCCCAGGGAGTGGACGTTCTAAGGAAGACCCCGAGGTGTGGATTCCTGGGTGGATACTGCTCTCCCCACCACATGGGCTCCCTAGCCACACCCTCTTGCAGAACGATAGGGCAGATTCCTTCAAAATGGTCTGGGGGCGCAGCTTCAGGGCCCTCAGACCCTGCCCTCCCACCTCCCACCACCCACCTCCTTGAGTTAAGAAGGCAGATGTCAGGATCCATCTTTCTCTCTTCCTATCTCCTGCAGTTCCAGGCCTGGCCCTGGCAGGGTTCTGTGAGTACTCTAGAGTAAAGCGCTTTCCTTCTCTGCTCCTGGTTATTCTCAACGATGCATGCGTGACTGCATGTTCAGTCACTTCAATCATGTCCAACTCTTTGCAGCCCTATGGACGATAGCCCAACAGGTTCCTCTGTCCATGGGATTCTCCAGGCAAGAATACTGGAGTGGGTTGCTATGCCGTCCTCCAGGGGATCTTCCCGACCCAGGGGCTGAACCAGCGTCTCCTATGTTTCCTGCATTGCAGGCAGATTTTTTACTGCTTAGCCACTGGAGAAGCCCATTCTCAACTATAGGAAGAGACTAATGACACCCGCTCCAGGCACATCACAGGGATTTTGCTAGGACCGTGGAACCCACAGTGGGTCCAGATAGAGAAGAGACCTCAGGAATCACTGAGCCCAAAGCCCTCTTTTCACAGAAGAAGAAACTGAGGTTCCGAGTGGTACCTAGAAAGAGAGTCTGAGAAAGCTTTTGGTGACTGGAAAGCTCTCTATAGATACAAGGAATTGTTATATTATTGCGGTTATTTTCCCTTGGAGCACACTGGCTGGTCTCTCATGACCTCAGCAGGGAAGGGAGGGACGAGTGTAGAGTCCTTCCCTGCAGGTCCCTGAGTCCTTCATCTGTCATTAAAGACCTCACTGGCCCCAAGCCTCATATGGCTCCCTCTGCCATGGCTGCCCAGCCCCACTAAGAGGAAGGAAGCTGTTTATTGCTTTCTTGCGTGGTGGGGGAGGCTGGAGTTATAGGCTAATTAAACCACAGACAGATTCCTCAGCAGTTGGCTGGGACCATAAGTGCTGTTGCAACAGTGAAAGGCCAGAGATGACAGATGGAGTTTTTTCAAGACTATGTCACCATCGCCCCCAAACACGGCTTCTACTCCACTCCTCGGCTTCGGGGCCATGCTCCATGGGGCGGCTGCTCTGTGTCAGGGAAGTGTGTAGACAACGAGGGGAAAAGGCGAGAACAAAGAAGAACAAAGCCTGCTCAGTCTAAACACAGAAGCAAGAACTAGCAAACTGACCCACACCATGGTCTCCTTGGAAGTATATAAATTGTCTAAGAAACTTCTCAACTAAAGACTTGGAAAGTCCTTCCCAAAGTCTAACTGAGATCACCCGTGTGCCAAGATAGCAAAGGGATGGGGGAAAGGAAAACGATGACTGAGCCGCAGGACAGAAGCAGGGAGGTGGGAGAGTGATGGACAAGGACCACGCTGCGGCAGGTCGCTGACCTCTAGATGGGTGTTCCTCTTTGTGCACCAGTCAACAGAGAGGATTACGCCTTTGTCCTTCCTTCCTCCCACCTCTTCCAGGAAGTTGAGTTAGATGAGATATAGCCAAAATCTGGACTTAACTTTGGTTTCCATGCTACCCACAATCACTGAGGGGGAAGGAGGAGGACAACAAATTAATGACCTCATGATTTAAAATGACCTGTAGGGAAAGAATGTATCTGGTTGTGGAGTCTGCCAAGTTGCGTTTGAGTCCCCTCTTCCCTGCCTCTTGAACAGTTCATTTAACCTTCTCTGGGCCTTTGGTTCCTCTGCTGTAGTAAATACAACTAAATATTCCTGCCTTATGGGATGCTGTAAAGTTCAAGAGGGATCATGCGTTTAATACCCCATGGTGCTTGGCAGAGTGAATTGTGATTATTCAGCCACTCAACAGAAGACATGAGCTCCAAGAGGAGTTGGATCCTTCACTACCTGAAAGAATAAATCTCCACTTTCTTTAACAATGAATTCTCCACAGCCTTTAGACTCAGAAAATTTACCCTAAAGTCTAGTTTGACTTCCACCTGCTGCAGCTATATATATAATATACGTTGGCCGCTCAGTCGTGTCTAACTCTTTGTGACCCCAAGGACTGTAGCCCACCAGGCTCCTCTGTCCATGGAATTCTCCAGGCAAGAATCCTAGAATGGGTTGCCATTTCCTTCTCCAGGGGATCTTCCCAACTCAGGGATCTAACCCAGGTTTCCTGCACTGCAGGAAGATTCTTTACCATCTGAGCCACCAGAGTCCCCAAAAGTACAGATCCAGAAGAAGTCATTGTGACTTAGAAGAACTGGTGTTCAAGGGAGGCCTGGCTCCCACCCACCTCCAACTGGGAAGACACTGTAAATCCATCCAGCCTGTTTATCTCTCCTTCCTGCCGCCCACGATCCTCAAAACTCTACAAGGTCACTTGGCCCAGCTGGAGTCCCAGCTCAGGCACTGATGTGATGCAGTCTGACAGCCCTGTCTCCCGCTGCCAGGCCAGGGCCTGGACAGAGGCTGCCAGGCTGCTGCTGGGATGGGGCGGGGGTGGGAGGGCAGCTGCATGTCAGCCTGGTTGCAGCCTGGGGGAAGCAGGGACCGAGGAGCTGCAAAGTGCTATCAGATAGAAAAGCTGAAGAGCAAGTTGTGGGATGCCTCCTCCCCTCTCCCTGTCCCCACCTGCCACCTTCACCACCTCCCCACCCCATGCCCTGCAGGCTCTGAGACCAGCTAGAGTCTGGGAGTCCCCATCACTTGGGTTTCTGAGTTCAGGACATGGGTGGGGAGGAAGAGGGGACCTGAGGCTGACCTGAGACCCTCTCACTCTGCCCTGAGTTGCAGCCGTCCCTCCTCCTCACAGCTTCATTGTCCTGCAAAGCTCAGCATCTCCCCACTGAGACCCCACTTCCCACGTATGTTTTTCAACAGCCCCTTCAGGGCCCCGAAAAAAGAGGAATTGATATGTGAGAAGACCCTGCTTTGTCCCAAGGACTGTGTCAGGCACTTGTGTGTTACCTCCTTGAAATCTTCAAGCTGTAAAGTGTAAAGTCCTTTGGGGACCTGGGGAGGGGAAGGGAGGAGGGGAAGGGGCAATGGCACACCTCGTCTCCAGACTATAAAAAGAGCTGGGAACTGTCTACAGAGGTGTGGGCGCAGCTTAAGGAAACTAACCGCAGTCGGTGCGCTGTCCTTAGACTAGCCACAGCAGGGTCTCTGCCCTTCCCTGGGTCTGAAGGGACAAGGGCAGAAGCAGGTAGTTACTGGCACAGAGAGAGAGTCACGTTCAGAGCAGGGGTAAGGGACCACCTGATAGGAGCTGTGGCCCTTGGTGGAGGAACATGGCTAGCAGATGGGGATGCTGCGGAAAAAAGTCAAGGGACTCAATCCCAGGCTCACTGCTCTCCTGAGCTCTGATATCCTGCTGGTGCTGCCCACTGGCCCAGCCCAACCTGGGGCCAGAGAGCAAAGATGTTGTGGATGCTGTGCATGTTGGGGTGGAACAGGTGGGGAAGGGTGGAGAGTGGACTAGGAGAGGCAAAGAGCAGGTGGTCAGCGCACATGAAACAGGAATGATCCTTGTTTACAGGGGGGTAGAGTCCACAGCCAGTTATAGAAGCAGACTCCACATCTGTGTTCTCCATAATTTCATCTGTCCAATGTCCTCTCTCCAAGAAGTAGGACAGGAGGTAAGGACGGACGGGTGGCAGAGTCTTCTCATCTCACCTGATCTGAGCTTCCAGCTCCTGACAGTTCCCCAACCCCTGATGCTCTGATAGTCTCTCAGGTCTGCAGAAGGTACAGAATCTAACTCAACTCGACCCTCAACTGGCTTCTGACCTTGAGAAATCCCTTAGGCTCTCTGGGCTTCAGTTTTTGCATCTGTGAAAAAAAAAAAAGTATAATTCTGTCCCTGCTTCTGTTACAGATATTTTGAAAGGATGAAAGTGGGATATATGTGTAAAATTCTTTGGCATTAAAATCAAGCCACTAATGCAGAAGAAAAATTATGTTTTAATTTAATAAATGTTTATGAGACAAATTAATACCTGCAGGCATTGTTCCTGTGCTGAGGGTGTAACAGCAAACAAACAGGCAAGTGTCTGCCTTCCTGGGGGAGGAAGACAATGAACAAACACAGGAGCACATAGTATGTTAAATGCCTTAAGGGGAAAGGAAGCAGCCTGCGCTCTGGGGAAGGTGGGGAGACAGGGCTGCTGTTGTATACAGGGTGGTTTCAGAAGACTTTGGGAAAAGCCATTTGAACAAAGATTTGAAGGAAGTAAGGTAGAAAGACTTATGGAGATGCAGGGCAAGGAAACAGCAGATGCAAAGGCCCTGAGGCTGAAGAATATCGAGCCCATCTGACAAAAGGCATGGAGGTCAGCATGGATAGAAATAAGTGACTGAGATGAAGGGGTTAGGGGCCACACCGCTGGGTTAATAAACTGAGGGAAAGTAAGAGTGGAAGCGGGGAGAACTGGTAGGGGCTATTGCAGTCGCCCTCTGATGCTGGGAAAGGTTGACGGCAGAAGGAGAAGGGGGCGACAGAGGATGAGAGGGTTGGATGGTGTCACTGACTCAATGGACATGAGTTTGAGCAAGCTCATGAGATGGTGAAGGACAGGGAAGCCTGGTGTGCAGCAGTCCATGGGGTTGCAAATAGTTGGATACGACTTTCTGACTGAACAACAAGATAAGAGGTGATAGGTTGCACTCGTTAGAGGTACAGTAGGCTCCCCCTATATACGAATGAGTTCTGTTCCAAGAATGGGTTTCTTTGGTCCAGTTTGCTCATAAGTCTAACAAAGTTAGCCTAGGTACCCAACTAACACAGTCAGCTATATGGTACTATCCTGTAATATGTTTATAATATTTTTCACACACATAGTACATAAATAAGCACAAAAATAAATAAAACATTTTTAATCTTATAGTACAATACCTTGAAAAGATAGCAATGCAGCCCAACAGCTGGCATACCGGGGCTGGCATCGAGTGAACAGGCAAGAAGAGTTATTGCCTGGAGGAGAGAGAGGAGGTGGGAGACGGTGGAGCTGAACCTTTGTCAGCAACAGAGACGGAGGGCAAACTGCAGTTTCAATCATGCCTGATGCTGATGGCACAGGTTCTGGTTCCTTGCTGGTTTCAATTCTATCTACCTTCTTGAAAAAGCTATCCAGTGACTTCTGGGTAGTGGCTCTTTTTTTCTCATCATGGATGACATGGTGGTGCTGAATTGCATTCTGAACGGCTGCTACAACCTTCGTGTGCTGTTCGATGTTTGGGTCCTGGGCCTCAAAAACTAACAGTGCCTCTTTGTATAAAGAAAATCCCCTTGCCATTTACCTGCATCATGGATCTCTTTGATTCTTTAGTTACTTCTTCTTCTTTTTGTCTCCCCTCATCCATTCTCTGGGCCCCCAATTCCATGGTTATTGCTTGGTGCTTCTAAGCAGTATGAGCTACATTATTACTGCTTTTACATTTGCTTCCAGACATCCTGGGTTTGAAATAAAGATACTGTACTACTGTCTTCTATACAGTGTTTACAGCAAAGTGCACAAAACACAACCATTTGTAGAGGATGTACCCACCTGACAATGTACCCCAGACATATGGACTAACTTAAGTGGTTAGACATGTGAACACACATTCATAACTTTGAAATTTCCCAAAATTTGAAGGTTCATATGTAGGGACTTACTGTAATGGGAGTGGTCAGATACCAGCAAAACCAGAGGATTGTTCATGGATTGGTTGTGAATTATGAAAGACAAAGAAAAGTTAAGATTGATCTCAAAGTTTTTGGCCTAAGCAGCTAGACAACAGTATTGCCATTTGCAGAGCTGGAAAAATTGTGGGTGGAACAGCTTTAAGGGGAAATTTTGTTCTGGACTTGTTAAGTAGATCTGAATGTTAGCTATATGGAGCTGGAATCAGAGGCAGGACTGGGCTAAAGTTATACATCCAGAAGCTGTCAACACACAGATGGTGTTAAAGCCACAGGTCTGGGAGAGACCACCCCAAAGTAAGTCTGAGGCCCAAGGCCAGAGCCCTCAGGCCAGGTCAGAGGCCAAAAAGAAGAGCTTGAGAGACAACAGTCAGTGAGGGAGAGGAAGAACCAGGCAAGAGGCACACAAACCAACAAAAAAAACCTCAAAGACTCCTCTTACTTTTGAATTTTGCTGCCCCAAATCAAAATAAAGTATTAGCCAATAAAACTGAGCAATGATTGAAAGATTAGTCCCTTGTGACCAGCCTGAATTCATCCCAGTCATACAGGCCAATTCAACATTAGAAAACGTGTTAACATAGTTCACTGTATAATAAAGGAAGATTCTATGTGGCTATCTCGCTACAACCAAAAAAAGCATTGACAAAATCCTACATATTTTCATCATTTAAAAAAAAGCCTCAATAAATAGGAAGAAAATTACACTTCCGTAATTCCATTACTTCTAAAGAATGTTTAAAAATGTCACCTTTCTGTCTGGAAAGAATATGTGGATGTCTGTCCTGTTCAACACGTTTCTGAAGGTATTGGTCACTGCCTTAAGTGAAGAAAAAGAAGAATGGAGGATGAATAGAAGAAGGATGAAGGAGAAAAATATTTTCAAATGATATGATCATTTACCTAGGAAATTCAAAAGAATGACATGACAGACTGTTAGTAAGATTTCAGCACATTGGTAAAGTATCAGAACAACAACCAAAAAAGTCACACTTCCCTCCATGCTACCAATTTTTTAAAAAAGACATCCAAAATAGAGAAAAAACAATAAGAAGAAATGCCTCTAAGTTTCCAAGGAATGGACCCAGTTAAGATATGAACAAAACTGTAATGCAGTAACTGTGAAACTCAACTGAGTATTACAGAAGATCTAAATAAATGGAGAGACATCTAACGTTCCTGGATGGGAAGTCTCAGCATCGCGAAGATGTCCATTCTCCCAAATACAAAGCAATTCCTGTCAAAATCCCAGTTTTATGGAACTTGATCAACATAATTTAAATTCACCCACAAGAGAAAAAGAATAAGAATAGCTAGGCAATTGTTGAAAGAGAAGTCGGTTGAAGAGGGATCGACCCTACTAGCATAAAATACATAATGATGACCTAAGCTACAGTCATTGAAACAGCAAGGCAGGAGCCTAAGAATGGATAGGTAATAAACAGATCATGTAGGTGCACAAGTAAACGACGACAGCATTTCTGATTAATGATCTGGGATGGACTGCTCATCCAGGAGTCCACAGTTAAAGTATCACTGGTGCAGCTGCTTGTGTCAGTTTGAGGTACTCCCTGCTGCTCATGACAGAGAACTTGAAATAACNAGGTAATAAACAGATCATGTAGGTGCACAAGTAAACGACGACAGCATTTCTGATTAATGATCTGGGATGGACTGCTCATCCAGGAGTCCACAGTTAAAGTATCACTGGTGCAGCTGCTTGTGTCAGTTTGAGGTACTCCCTGCTGCTCATGACAGAGAACTTGAAATAACAAGCTTCAGTAATAAGGAAAAGGAGTGCTGGCATAAGGACGTCCAGAGGCAGATAAGGAAGTAGCGAGGCCTCAGGGTTGGCCAAACCCAGGGGCCCTGACTCTGTTCTCTGGGCTTTCTTTATGTCTGTGGCTCTTTCCCACGTTGCCCTCCTCCTCGGGCTGACTTCTCTCATGGCGCCAACGAGCCCGACAAGCTCCTGAATCCATAGCCACGAATCATGATGTCCAAGGAAGAAAGGGATTCTTATTTTCTCCCAGTGCAGACTTTGAGAAGAGAGCAAACTGTTTTCCCCAGGTGCACTCAGTAAACTTCCCCTCGTCTTAACTGGGTTTTATGCTCATCCTGAACTAATCACCATGACCAACATTATGCCATGCTCAGATGATTAGGCTAGGTGTCCACCTTATGCAAAGAGCTGACTCACTGGAAAGACCCAGATACTGGGAAAGATTTGAAGGCCAAAGGAGAAGGGGATGAGCTGGTTAGACAACATCACTGACTCAACCGACATGAATTTGAGCAAACTCTGGGAGATAGTGGAGGACAGAGGAGCCTGGCTACTGCAGTCTATGGGTCTGCAAAGAGTTGGACACAACTTATCAACTGAAAAATAACAATGGGATTACACTTAAACCGATGAGGCCTGGACCCAAAGCCCGGGAAATAATTGTGATGGGCTGGATGCCTACAAGAAAATCTAGGGAAAGTGGAAAACAACACTAGGTGGGCCACCAGTAATGGCCAACAAAGCTATCCATTTGGAAAAAAACTAATTTAAAACCAACTTCCCACTATAACAAAATATATTTTAAGTTGACTAAAGAGCTTCAAAAGCAAGGGGACTGCTATAAAAATATGAGAAGAAAATATACTATAACCTTGGAGTAGGGACAACCTTATCAGAGAAATACAGTAAAACCAAAACTATTTTTAAAAATGATAAGCTGACTTTGTCAAAACTAATTGTTTCTTTCTGATGAAAAAACTCATAAAGAAAAGTTAAAAGGTAATTGACAGACTGGGAGAGATAGGTGAAACATACATAACAGATATGAATTAATATCCAGGATATGTAAAGAGCTTCCACAAAAATGATAAGACTGAGCAAAAAATAGGAACAAGTAATTCAGAGAAGAGGCAAGGTAAATAAGCAGTGAACATATGAAAAATGTTTACAGAAATCAGGGAAATTTGAATCAAATCAAATGAAATATTTTATTTTGGGAAAAAGTATAATATTGATAATATCGAGCATTCAAGCGGGTACAGGGAAATGAGAACTCTGCTATACCACTGTTGGGGAGTGTAAACTGACAAAGAATGAATTTATTCAAATTAAATACATGCACTTGCCTTTCTCCTAGGAATTTTACTTCTAGGTATCTCTCCTAAAGAATTATTCATTTATGAATACAGGAAAACATGGACAAAGATGCCCTTTATATGTTTCCAATAGTGAAAAAATGTGTCTCCAATGTCCAAGATTGGAAAATAAGGGTATATGCATACATACATATATGTTTGAATATATGCATACTACACAAACATTATATATTTTATATATACATACATATATATTATGTATACACATTTTGTATACATATATATACATGCACGTGTGAGTGCTCAGTCATGTTTGGCTCTTCACAATCCAATAGACTGTAGTCCACCAGGCTCCTCTATCTATGGAATTTTCCAGGGAAGAATACTGGAGTAGGTTGCCTTTTCCTACTCCAGGGGATCTTCCTGACCCAGGAATCTAACTCACGTTTCCCACCTCGCCTGCATTGCAGGCAGATTCTTTACCACGGTACCACAGGCAAGAGTACTGGAGTGGGGTGCCATTGCCTTCTCCGGTTCTGTAGGTAGTGAAATTGAAATCTCTCCAAGTCATATTATTAAGTGTAAAGAGCAAGCTGCAAGCCATAGGATCACATTTTACCACTTACGTGGCAATCAAAAGGTCCGGTAATTTCCTATTCGCTGTATGTGTAAAATGCCCAGGAGGATGTCTGTAAGGACACACACCAATCCCCTGGCTACCACCAAGAAAGGACTGGAATCAGGGTTAGTGAAATTGAAATCTCTCCAAGTCATATTATTAAGTGTAAAGAGCAAGCTGCAAGCCATAGGACCACATTTTACCACTTACGTGGCAATCAAAAGGTCCGGTAATTTCCTATTCGCTGTATATGTAAAATGCCCAGGAGGATGTCTGTAAGGACACACACCAATCCCCTGGCTACCACCAAGAAAGGACTGGAATCAGGGTTAGGGAAGGACTCAGGATTGATTTGCACTGCCTGGGTCTCTTTTTTAATGTTTATTTATTTATTTGGCTGTTTTGGGTCTTTGGCTGCATGCAGGGTCTTCCTCGCGTCATGTGGGATCTTTTGATGTGACTCTCTAGATGTGGTGTGCTGGCTCCATAGTTGTGGCACACAGGCTTGGTTGCTGCACGCATGTGGGATCTTAGTTCTGTGACTAGGAATCGAGCCACGTTCCCTGCATTGCAAGGCAGATTCTTTACCACTGGACGAGCAGGGAAGTTCGGCACGGATCTTTTATTTTTTTAATTAATCAATTATCTTAATTGGAGAATAATTTAAATGTAACTATGTATCACTTGCACAATTAAAAATAAATTGAAAATTTTAATTTGTCCTTTCATGCATTTGCTGAGAGCAGGTTATATGCACACCCTGGCTGACCCACCGTTATTCTCCTGCTCAGATGAAGGAAGAACCAGCTTCCAGCTCCTCTCTGCTGGGGTCCCAGGGAACTCGAGGGGAAGGCTGTAAACTTCCAGAAGGCTATAATGATCAGGCATGATTTGATTGCAAATCACACAGACTTTGAAGACAGAAGACCTCAAAGTCTGAGTTTGTGATTTTCCTCCTTGCTAGCTACGCAATTGAAGCTCTGTACCTCAGTGTTTCATCTGTAAAGAGGTCTGACAAATAAAAATATCTCCTTCGTAGGGCTTTTGGGAGGGCAGAATGGACGTGAAAACTAACAAGCATTAAAAAAATTTTAAGTGTGAAAATGCTAATCTAACTCCAGGTTAGGGGGTTGTTTTCCAATACCTGCGGTGCTCCCCTCTGTAAGCAGGAAGAGCAGAGCTGGGACTTAGTTGCCTGCCCGGCCTCTTCTCTTCCCTTCTCACCCTCTGTGCTCACCAGAGCTGTGCTCTGGGGCACAGAGGCCCCTGGTAAATCCCTTTGAGTAATTCAGGTCTTTCCAAGTCCCCATTCACACACCTGTTAGCAAATAGCAAAGGCTTCCTTGTCTCTGGGCAGCAGCAGTCTCCTGGGGCTGAGTTGGTCCTTCCCCCACTCCATCTTTTGTTAGCATGGGATCAGCGGCTTCCTAGAAGCCAGCTGTGAAATGTCTTCTAAACCAAACCAAAGAGAACAGATGTTGTTTAGGGAAGGGACTGCACTCCCCACTCCTTCTTGGGCCCAGGACTGCATTCACACCAGCTCCTGTGGGGAGCAAACTGCCCAGATGCCCCTTCCTCCATTCCCAGGTCCTGCTTCCAGAGGGAGGCAGAGAGGGAAGGGGGAGGAAAACCGCTCCTGGCTTCTCCTCATCTATTGGCGGGCCAGGTCACTGTCCCCGGTCTCTGGAGATGCAGCTGGGGATGGAGACTGGAGGCAGGGAAGCAATATCCTGCCCAAACGGCCCTCTGCTGCTCTCCACTCCATTTATTAGCCTGTCGCTCTCCACTGAAAAACTCGTCAATCACCATGAGCCTCCAGCTCTTCTCCATCTCAGCCTGAGCCCAAGGAAAACAGGAGACCAGAGAATACTGAACACAGGGCCCCTCCACCTTCTCCATCTCCCCACCTCTGTCAGCTCCCCAAGACACACATAAAGCACACAGCCAGCAGTGCGTGCAAAAAAGCACGCACACATCCCCGGACTCACCTGCAGAGTCAGATGCTCCAAAATTCTGAACAGGACTGGTCACAAAGTCATCTGAATCCCTCTCTGTTGTACTGAGTGTGTACTCAGTTGCTCAGTCAGGTCCAGCTCTTTGCGGCCCCTCGGACTGCAGCCCTCCTCTGTCCATGGGATTCTTCTCTATAGGCTCCTCTGTCCATGGGATTTTCCAGGCAAGAATACTGGAGTGGGCTGCCATTTCCTTCTCCAGGTGATCTTCCCCACCCAGGGATTGAATCTGCATCTCTTGCGTCTCCTGAATTGGCAGGTGGATTCTTTACCACTGCGCCACCTGGGAGGCCCTCCCTACCTTCATTTTAAAGACATCCAAGAAAATAGATTCTATCACCTTTAGTCATCCTTTCAGTCCTGGCTCAAGCATCACAGCCTCTCTGAAGCCCACCAGAGCCCCCATCTCCTTCCTCATAGGGTTTCTTCCCTCATGCCTCCAATTGTACCAGGAATGAATGCATCTATTTTAGAACTTACTTCACCGAAAATATTTCATTTTCGGTCACATGCCTATCTCCCTTACCACACTGAGCCATTTGTATCTAAAACCTCTACACTCACACAATATTGGTACATATTAGATGCTCATTGATGGGGGATGCATGGATGGAGGGAGGGAGGGGTGGAAGGAAAACCTCACTAGCTCATCCTTCCCAGGTTCTAAGAAGTAATAATCTCACTTCCTCAATATTCATAATTCTGTTGGTCTATATATTTATGTGTAATCGAGTATCTTCAAATCTTATGAAGCTTGACACACCAGTGCTTTTCTCCTTTTAATGAAGCCCAATTCCATGGGGTTGTGAAGAGCTGGACACGACTGAGCGACTTCACTTTCACTTTTCACTTTCATGCATTGGAGAAGGAAATGGCAACCCACTCCAGTGTTCTTGCCTGGAGAATCCCAGGGATGGAGGAGGCTGGTGGGCTGCCGTCTATGAGGTCTGACAGAGTCGGACACGACTGAAGTGACTTAGCAGCAACAGCAGCAATTCTCTTTGAGGGTAGAAAGAAAACTGAGAACTTCAGAAAAATGTGCAAAAACATAGTTTTCTCCCTAGGAAGCTTTCAGACACTCTTCAAGAACCCACCTGGAGTCTCTTGAGCATCCCAGGTTCAGAATCCTGTCTTGCTGGTCTGGATAGAGACCAGGACTTTTGCACTCTTTGAGGGTAGAAAGAAAACTGAGAACTTCAGAAAAATGTGCAAAAACATAGTTTTCTCCCTAGGAAGCTTTCAGACACTCTTCAAGAACCCACCTGGAGTCTCTTGAGCATCCCAGGTTCAGAATCCTGTCTTGCTGGTCTGGATAGAGACCAGGACTTTTGCCCCGGCATACAAGGCCCTGGGTTCATGACGATGGTGGTAAATGGGTGGACATCTGTCTTGCGTTGACTCTCATGGACTTTGGCCATTTCTGAGGATTTTTCACTTTAGTTTTGTCCAAAACATACACAAAGCAAGTGGATATGTGCCCCAAATTTTATGCTGATAATAAGCAAGTCCCTGTTTGGGGCTAAGCTAGTCTGTCTTGAAAACACCGTGTTCCATGGAACTTAGGGCTCTCTGGAGAGCGCCCCCTGTAGGAAGGCCAGGGCTGGTACCTGTCTTGTACCCCAGCAGGAGCGGCAGGAACGCTATGTCTGCCCTTTGCCCCGGCCAGTGCTCTCCTCAGACTTAGTGAATTCTGTGCTGGAGTCTGAAGGTCTCCTTGGCTGAATCTCACAGCCTGCAGCCCGAGGCCTGGCGGGGGAGCAGGCGGGGCTCAGCCCTTCTCAGCAGCAGAAAAGCAATGAGGTTGAACTTTATATTTATTGATCACAGCTTCTCTGGACCTTTACTATCATTTAACTCTCGCTTCTAACCAAATCCCCTTTATCTCTTTTTTGCCAACTTCACTGCCCCAAATCGTTCTGTTTTTTTTTTCCCCCTCACACCATAAACACATTTCCATTTGAGTGCTCAGCCAGCCTGCTGCCAGAGCCCTTTCTCTGTTTATTTTTCTCCCCTCTCCAAAAGCAGCTTCATCGAGGAGGAGAATTAAAAGAAAGGGTGGCTCGGAAGGGGTTAAGCTAAACCAGTAAATAAATATTGCAAGTTCTCACTTTCTGGAACAAATTCAAGAGGTGAGCCATACGTCTAACTTGAAACCGTGCTTAATTCAGGGATGATTTTTCTTGGTGTTTGAACCAGTTGCAGGTCTTCCCATATGCAAATGAAAAGGCAGTCGTGGGTCTGGATTGTCTGGGAATTCTGAACATTTAAAATAAAATGAAAAAAATGAACATTAAATATAAAATAAATAATAAATAAAAGAAGAAAGCCACAGCTCAAAGGCTAGTCTTCCAAAGAGTCTTTCCTCGCTCTTCTTTGGCCCTACTTCATGCTGGGAGGGGACCCAGGCAAAGAATCCTATAAAGAAACAGCCTAAATGAATGCACTCTCTCTCCCTCTAAACCCCCTTGGTGTCTGGCTTATCGTCTAATGAGGATAAAAATGTGCTGTGTCTTGATTAGGAAGACATCTGAGGGCCCCCTTCCCTCTCTTGCTGAACTCTGAGTTAGGCCAGATAAGGCAGACTGTTTGGTGAATGAAGGCTGGAATTTCTTCAGGAGTTGCTGCAAACTTCTCCCTCGGGATGGTGTGTTTCTAGGCTTCCCCGGAGCACATGGGCAGAACACAGGATAACCCGTGTACTGGTGGAGCTGGACTTGACAGGGTACAAGCAAAAAGCAGCTTCAATCTTTTTATTTATTCTGCTACAGTGCCTTCAAGCATATTCTTTCCTGGGCATTGGAGAACCTCTCAGAAAAACCTCTTAGTTTGGGAGGTAACACTAAGATTTTTTTTTAAACTCCAGATCAATCTCAGTTAGAACCTCGAATTCTCATCCCATTGAAGACTTCCATTGCCCAGCTTGGACCTGCTCCAGTGAGAACCTTGAGGAGTGGGATGCAGGGATGGTCAGTTTCATCACTATGTTCTCATCCCACCTCCTCCTCTATTCTTTGATGACTGCTTGGATTCCTACACTTACCCAAAGTTCAGATAAGGCAGAGATGGGAGGAGAAAGGAAGGCCAGGGAGGTCTCACGTGACTTGTAGGCTGGTGGCAGATTCCAAAGGCCAAGTCTTCCTCTTGGCAACTCATATGGTAAAGAGTCTGCCTACAATGCAGGAGACCCAGGTTCTGTCCCTGGGTTAGGAAGATCCTCTGGAGAAGGGAATGACTACCCTCTCCAGGATTCTTGCCTGGAGAATTCCATGGACAGAGGAGCCTGGCAGGCTACAGTCCATGGAGTCACAAAAAATTGGACATGACTGAGCAACTAACACACTTTCTCTTGTCAGGGGCTTATGTGGGTCCTCTCACCTGGAGGTCTCCTGACATGATGACACCTCCTCTGCTGGTTGTTTATGACCCTCGCTTCCTCTAGTCCTGCAGCTGAGGGCCCAGTCCTCTGGCCCAGGCTTGACGCCTTCAGAGATGCTGGTATCCCTCTGTGAGGTCCACACCAGCCCAGAGGAGGGAGCCCCCACCTCCATACCTGGCCAAACTCTAGAAAGGCAGCAATCTAAGGCCATCTAGTCCCACTCTGCCCAGCCTCCTCAGGCCACCAGCCATAGCCTCTCACCTTTAGACCTTCTCAGGCCTCAGTCCAGCTCTTGTGTGACTCTTGTCCAGTTCTTTTATTTGGTCAGTGGGGGAGGCAGCCCCCTTCCCTTTCCCATAAAAGGAGGTGGGACACAGCCCACTGACAGCTCACTCCAGAGAAAACCTCCCAGCACTCTCAACCTCTCCACCTTTTTATACCCTTAAAGTGGATGAGGAGGTAAGAGTTACACAGCTGATTTCACACCCCTTTATCCCGGGCGATGGGTGGGCAGAGAGGCAGGCAGAGCCCTAAGCTTTGGAGCCCAACCACACCCTTCTCCACAGGGGAACCTGGCCAGCTTCACTGTTCATCCCAAGTGTCAGGCAGCCAAATGTCTCCTGATCACTCATTCATTCATCCACAAACATTCTTCAAGCACCTAACTAGGACTGTCATAACAAAATACCATAGACTGGATGGCTGAAAGAATAGAAATTCATTTCTCACAGTTTTGGAGGCCGGGAAGTCCAAGACCAAGGTGCCAGCAAGGTAGGTTTATTTCTGAGGCTTCTGTCCTTGAGTTACTGTCGGCAGCCATCTTGCTGCATGCTCACCTGCTGGCAGAGGTGGGAGGAGCAGGGGAGGAGGCTGCAGAATTCCATCATGAAGGTCCCACTTCAGGAACTCATCTAACCCTAATTATCTCCCAAAGACTTCATGTCTAAATAGCATCCCACTGGGGTTTAAGTCTTCAACATATGAGTTTGGGGACATAAACAGTTCATTGCAAGGAAGCATCCAGATGCTGTGCTGGGTGCTAAGAATGAGAGCATCCACCAAGCAGGAGGCTTGTCTTCTCTTCCTCCCAATTTTGGAGCCAAGACCAACGTGTAGACAAAGAATTGCATGTCAGTGTGAGAGGCACCAAGTGAGAGCCCAGAGAAGGGATTGGTGGAAGGAGGTACCAGCAAGCCTGAATCCCCAGGAAGGGCTGCATGGAGGTGGGAGACCCCAGGAACCAGACATCATGGCTGAGTGTCTGACAGGCCTACCGAAACCATTCACCTAGCCTTCCTCCTCGTAGTGGGCTGTGGGCGGGGGTGGCAGGAGGCGCCTTGAATGCGGGCTTCTTGGTCGCAACAGGTGCCCAGGCTCATAAGCATTCTGATACAAAACAAGGATGACCTTTAACTGATGCTGTTTGACCACCCGCCGTCTGTCTGGATTGGGCCAGGGAGGTTTCCATTCTTTTCCAACAAGAACAGGAATGAAGAAGCTTACAGCTATTCTGTAGATTAATAAACCGAGGTTGAGATACAGAAGTGGGTCTTTGAATCCAGGAAGCAAACACACTTCCAGACCAAAGAAGGCAACATGCTTTGGGAGGAGAACAAAACCCCAACCTTTAGCTCCCAGCACCTGGGGGGATTGTTTCCACCCACTCCCATCTTACTTTTTCCTCGAAATGCCACAAAGGCAAGTTTTTCTAACTCCAGGTTCTTTGCATTTTGTTTAGAGACAAAGATAAAAATGCGTTCATTATCCCATCTGCGGCCGCTCAAATGAAAGAAAAGTGCTTCTGTATTAGGGCGACGCAATCCTCCCAAACCTTTTTACTTCTATTAAAAAAGCATGAAGGCAATTTACCAGGATGCGCCTGTCACAGTGTGAAAAGCAGAAAGGCCTTTTTATCTTACGATTTATTTACAGGTGCAGCCTAGTGACAGAGGCAAGTATTTTTCCTGCGCAGTGACTTGGAGGGGCCGTGGTAGACAAAGCAACCATCAGGTGCTTCCTTGTCCTTGAATACAAGCATGGGGCTGCCACCATCAGATCGCCCTGCAGCAGGTCCCAGGCTGCCGAGGTCACCAGCGGACATTACTTCTTTGCTTGCTTTCACTAGCCCACGCACACCCCACAGGAGCCGGCTTATCTTCAACTCCAGGCACGCAGGGAAGAACATGGTGGGGGTGGGCAGTTCCTCCCAAGAAATGGGCTGAGCAGGTTGAAGGGAGAACTCCAGCAGGATTTTCTGTTTTCGAGAATCTGCCAGGTGACTTTCCTGGTAGTCCAGCAGTATTAAGAATCTACCCGCTACTGTAAGGGACACTGGTTTGATTGCTGGTCCTGGAAAATTCAATATGCCGAGGGGCAACTAAGCCCGTGCGCCACAACTACTGAAGCCCACATGCTCTACAGCCTTCAAGCCACAAGAGAGGCCGCTGCAATGAAAAACCCATGCACTGCTTTTGCAACTAGAGAGTAGCTCCCTCTCAGTGCAACTAGCAAAACCCCATGTGCAGCAACAAAGATCCAGCACAGCCATAAATAAGTAAATAAAAAGTATATAAAAAAAAAAAAAAACAGCAGGAACTCTACTCAATGTTATGTGGCAGCCTGGATGGGAGAGGAGTTTGGGGGAGAATGGATACATGTATATGTATGACTGAGTTCCTTTGCCGTATACCTGAAGCTATCACAACATTGTTAATCAGCTAAACTCCAATATAAAATAAAAAGTTAAAAAAGAAAGAATCTGTTAGGTACAAAACAGGATCGCTCTGACACCATCACCTTTTCTGGAAATTTCAATGGTAGAACATTAATATCTCTGGGGTGGTTTCCATGTGGTCTTCACTGGAGACACCCTTTGACATTTTCATGGAAACTCTCTCCAAGGAGTCCTCCAGTCATTCTTTCCATCTTTTGCACTGTTGACACCTAAAGCACACAAAGGGAAGAATGCGCCCCAGGCGTGGGTAATGGCGCTCAGTGTCTGCTTGGTTACTCCAGGCCACCAGCAAACCAGGCATCAGATTTGGGCGCCACAGACATTTTCTCCCACAGTCAACACCATTTATTGACTCCTTGCAGCAGTGTTTCAGGCTCAGCATTCAGGAAGCTACAAGTGCAGACAAGATGCGATCCTGCTCACAGTGTGGTGGAGGAAAAAGGCAAGAAAGGAAATCATCAAAACATGAGGCAGGACAAAATAAGAAGTAAGTGGAGGTGTCTGCAATGTGTTGTAGGAACACAGAGAAAGAATGAATTAACTCTGAGTTGGGACTCAGGGGAGGCGGAATTTCCGTGGAAGGCAGCATTTTCCCTGGTCTCAAGGAATGGAGGGTTTATAGGGGAATGGAGGGTTTATAGGGGAAGCCTGGGGGTAGGGGAGAGGGGTGGGTGCAGCAGCAGCAGAGAGTGTTCATCTGCCTTGTTCTGGCTCAGCCAGGGCACAGTGGCACCTCCCACCAAGGGCTCCCAGCAGCCACCAGGGCTTCATTCACTCTGGTCCTTGTTGCCATGGAGGCAGCATCTGGTTCCAGTGACCTGGCCCGTTGCCCTGAGCATTGCTGCAGTAACACCTGCACTCCCAAAGGAGCTCCGTGTGTGGGGAGCTACAGCTGGGTTGGGACCTTCCGGCTGAAATCAACACCCGAAGAGCAGGGCTGGGAGTAGATTTTGTGCTTTGGACTTTTCCCGGAGAAGCACTGAGGGGAACATTGAGATTCACGTCACTTACTATACTTGAGTGTTAGTGGCTCAGTCGTGTCCGACTCTTTGTGACCCCATGGACTGTAGCCCACCAGGCTTCTCTGTCTCTTCTATCCATGGAATTTTCCAGGCAAGAATATTGGAGTGGGTTGCCATTCCCTTCTCCAAGGAAGGCCAGTGGCAATTTTGTATTTTTCCCCAAAGGACCTTGTTGTCCATACTCCTTGGTGTGACTTCACAGGCCTTCAGAATCTGGTGCCTGCCTCACTTCCCCTCATCATGTGTGGCCCAGGCCTCTCTGAACCCCACGCTCCAACCTCAGAACAGCTCCCCTGTGCTCTCTGCCTGTGTTCCCCACACTTCACCCCGAGAGCCTCTGAAGCTGGGCATAATCCTGCCTCTGGCTTAGCCTTTTCCTTTAGAGACACTTTCACCCTCCTTTGGACCTCAAGGAAGTTACAATTGTCCCTTTTCAGTTGAGCGGGTGGGGGCCCAGAGAAGTTGGATGGCTCATTCTGCTGGAGCCACGGCCAGTTCTGAATGCAGGGCACCATCCTCCACCATAGCTGTTCCAGCCTTTTAACTTCCCAGCACCCCTTCGTTGTTTTTCCTTCCACAGACCCCAGGGACTCCTATGAAGTCATCCCCAGCCAATCTCAGCTCCTGCATGAGATAACCACTGTTTCCACAATCTAGCTGAAAGCAGAGAAACCTGATGTTTTAGGTAGGCTCTGCTGATAACAGGATGATTTCTGTGGGGCTATTTGAGACATTGACAGAAGCTCTCAGAGCCTTATTATGACTTTCCCTGGGAGTCCAAAGACCTTAGCTTGGGAACTACTGCACTATTTCTGCAGTGACCACAATTTTCAGAAGAAAAATCCGGACCCATGGTGTGATAACTACGAGTACATGTACAGGGTGATAACATGGACTGTTTGAAGTCTATCATGTTTCAAGAAATCTGGGTTAAATGGCCATTCATTCACTCACTCCTATGCTCATTTCTTAAGCACCTACTATGTGCGACCACTGTGCTAGGTGCTGGGGGTTCTGATTGCCTGGAGCTGCTGGTTAATTTGCACATAATGACCCTTACTGTATAGAAGAGAAGAAAGCATGAACATCTAGGGGATTATGAAGGCCTGGAGAAAGGGACAACTGAATTAGTTTGAAAGATAAACAAAAATATCCTGCCATGGACAGGAATAGAAGTTATGGGACTTCTCTAGTGGTCTAGTGGTTAAGAATCTGCCTCACAATGCAGAGGACACAGGTTCAATCCTTGGTAGGGGAACTAACATCCTACATGCTGCGGGGCAACTAAGCCTGTGCATTTCAAGGAAGAGCCTGTGTGCCACGACTAAGACCTGATACAGTCAAATAAATAAATATTTTTTAAAAAGAATAGAAGATTAAGAGGGAAGAGTATGAAGAAAAGCTCAGAGGTATGAAATAGCAAATGTATGGGAGCCAAAGGCAGCCCACTGGGATTATAAAATTGGAGAGAGAGGTGAGAAAGAGATTGGGAGAGATGAGGTTTGGGGGCAAGAAGGAGTCAGGCCCTGAATACCCAGCCTAAGAGCCTGTAGCAGCCCAGCCCTGTGCTCCCCACATCCTGCATCATGGCCAACCCCTCAAAGCCAGTCTTAGATACATCATGTGTTTCAAGAAATCACCCTTGACCACAACCACCCTGTGCTCATCTCCTCCTGCTTCTGGGATTCTTCTGGATGCTCCTTAATTTGTTCATTCTCTCCTCAGGGTAGAAAAAAAGACAGACGTCATCCCTGGCCTTGTGTAACTTCCAGTCCAAGAGAAGAGGCAAACATTAATGCCGTAATCAACCACACAGACGTAAATCACAAGTATCCAATGTACTACTGATGTAATCTTTTGCAAATATTTTTTGATGTGGGACCATTTTTAATGTCTTTATTGAATTGGTTGCAAGAAGGGTTCTGTTCACTGTTTCTTTGGTCTCTAGGCATGTGGGATCTTAGTTCCCTGACCAGGTATCGTACTCCCACCTCTTGCACTGGAAGGGGAAGCATCACCAATGGACCACCATTGAAAGTCTCTCAATGTAATTTTTAAAATTATAAGTATCAAATGTCAAATAGGATAAGCGCTTCAAAGAGGAGCTATATACATGGTGCTATAAAGTCATATTAACAGAGACACTAACCTACTCAGAGAGGTGAGAAAGGTTTTCCAGAATAAAAACTGGGCTGAAGACCGCTGGACAGATAAGGATGAACGTCACAGTTACTTTTGACCGCTTTCATGTTGATAACCTATTTGAACTCCCTTCTTTGGTTTGGACTTTGCTTCCTACTTAGCCCCAGGTTTTGCTTGATTTCCTGACTTTTTCAGCTTCCCCAGCCTGGGCTGAGAGGGCTCCTCTGCCTGCCCCGACCAAGGTGGACTCCGGCCTCAGGGCAAAGGGGAGACACAGGAGGATTTATGGCAGACGTGACATCTCCAGCCCCAATTCCTCCCTGAAGTCTGCCTTGTGAACCCAAGTACCTACTCCCCATCCACATCCAGATCAAGACCTCCCAAACCTAACCTGTCCCAACCACACTTGCAATGGTCCTTCCCTGCCCACTGGCCAAATCTCCTGCCATCTTCTGCATACGAGGAAGTGGCAACTCCTATCTTTCCAGTTGTCCTTTGGAAATCCTTGGAATTGGCCTTGCTTCCTCTGTTTCTTAGTACTCCCCATCCAATCCGCACAAGTTTCTCATCATCTCTCCTCCAAGATATGTCTCCTAGACCTGACCCCTTCTCACCACTGTAGGCTGTGGTCCCAGCCCAGATCATCATCCTATTTTTGCCTGAATTACTGCACCTGTGTCTACCTGGTCTTTCTGCTTCTGGCCTCTGCGTCTCTTCCTCTGTGGTGAAACCTGGATCATGTCCGTCCTCTGCCCCGCACTTTCTCAGGGCTTTTCTCTCACTCACAGAGCCAAAGTCCTTGCAATAGCCCACAAGATTCTACGTCATCCAGCCTTTCCAATACTTCTCTGTCCTCAGCCTAACCCTCTTCCTTCCCAACTACACTGACCTCTTGGTCCTCAAACACGAACAGTGCCCTCTTTCCTCTCTCTGAAGGACTCTTCTCGCCACCCCTTGATAGCCACAAGGCTTACTCCCTCCTCACTTTTATATCCTTGCTTCCATGTCACCTCTTGAGAGACATCTTCCCTGAGCCCCTCAACAGCACAGCACTGCCCCATGATTTGTTTTCATCCCCCTAATCTTTCTCTATTCTTCTTTATAGAACTTACTACCACTTGACATATAATTATTTGCTTCTTTATTGTCATTTTCCCTCAGCCACCCAACTAGAAGGTAAACCCCATCAGAAAGAGTCAGTCTATTTATAGCATCTACTTCTGTATCTCTGACACTTAGGACAGCGCCTAGAACAGAATAGGAACCAAAGAAACATTTGTCAAATGAATGAATGACTAAATTTGTGCTTTTAAGGGGTCCTGTTGGGTGCGAAAAGAAAGCAAGAGAGATAGTCTTGGGGACAATGAGTGATTCTGGGAGGCTCATGCAGTTACCCAGGAAGGCAAATGTGGGGGTGATGGAGAAGAGAGGATGCCTTCAGGGAAAACTGTGAGATGCAGAGTTGGCAGGACTTTGGGATGGACTGACATAGTGGAAGGAAAGAGGAGGGATCCAGAATGGTTCTCCAGATCCTGACTTGTAGAACCACATGGCTATTAGCTCCTCTGACCAAGAAAAGAAAGCAGCAAGCAGATCAAACAGGACGAGAAGCTGATGAGTTGGTTTCAGAAATGCTGAGGTTGCGATGACAGTGGACATGCGGCAGGAGCTGGCCAATAGGCAGCTGGATATACAGATCTTAATCTCAGCTGAGTGATCGTGTTGGAAACGTAAATATATCTGGGTCAATAGGACAATGGTAGCATTTAAAATAATTGGTGTGTATTAAATCACCTAGAAAGACAGTATAGAGTGAGAAGAGACAAGGCCGAAGGTCAGAGGCCTAGTGAGCATGGATATGTAATAAAGAAGAAGAAAATACGAAGAGAAAAATTGTAAGTTTAAAGAGAACCAGGAGACAAGATGTCATGGTAATAAAGGAAGGATAAAGTTTTCAGAAAGAGGACTGTTAACAGTGTCAAATGCCAGGGAGAGTAACAGAAAATAAGGGCCGAGGAGGGTCCATCGATAAGCAATATGAAGGCCCTACGTGACCTTGGCCAGACAAGGTCAGTGGGATGCCACGATGGAGGCCAAGCTATGGTTGGTTGAAGAGAGATGAGAGGTAAGAAAAATATACACTAGGCTTTCAAAAAATTCTGAGAAAGGGAAAGAGAAAGGGCAGCAACCAGAAAGGAACCTGGAGGTCAGCAGTGTTGTTTCCCACAGGGGATGATTTGAGCACCATTATGGGCTCAGGATGGAGAGGCAATGGTTGTAGGAATCTGGTCCTCAGGTTGCGGGGGAGATGCACAAACTAGAGTGGGATGTATGTACAACAGAGAGAAGGGGATCCAGAGCCCACACTGTAACTAAAGCCCAATGACTCCCACCAAGGTTGGAAGACAGGAGAAGAACACAGGAAAAAGACACAGGTAGCCTACAACAGAAATGCCTGAACCAGGGCCCAAGCAGCAGCTGCTGAATAGAGGGATACAGTGTTGAAGGGGATGATGGAGGGAGTAGCAAGGCCAGACCCAGTGGTTTTCAAAGAGACCCTTTCTGGGGGAAATGAAATTTAAAAAGAAGGTTGGAGAACACTGGGTTTGGAAAAGGATCTCCTGGTCCAGGAAAAGGGCTAGTTTGGAAACTTCAAGAGAGGCAGAGGGGCAACACAGGGAGCCTTGTCTGTTTTGACAGGATAGACGCAAAGCAGATGAATGGAAGGAGAGTCTGGTGGCCGGGGTAAGAACATGAGCTATGAAGGCAAGACACTGAGGTCACACCTGACTCAGTTACTAACTGGCTGCGTGACTTTGGGCGAATCATCGAATCTCTCAGTGCTTCAGTTTCCTCTTCTATAAATGGAGATAATGACACAAGTGAAGTGCCTGGTGTTGGGTTGGCCAAAAAGTTCCTTTGGGTTTTTCCATTACATCTCAGGAGCTTTCAGACAGTGGCTCCACAACCCACAACTTAGTGCTAAGACAGCCTCACGACCCTGCAGTCTCTCTGTTATAATACATGGACAGACAGACAATTAGTGACCGGAGTCCCAGATGACATTGGCCACCTAGCCTATTTCCCACTTTATCAGGAAGCCGGCTTTAGCCACCTTTGCCTCTGAGGCAGGAAAGCAGTGAAACTGCACGTTTCTAAGCACTCAGCCTTGAAAGTTAGGGCATCCAGGTGGCCGTTTAGCCCACGGGGATGGAGAGGACAGCAGGAAGTTGTAAATACCATGTGTCCAAACTGCCATCTTCTCTTCAGGTCGTTGGCTCAGATACACAGTAATAGACGGCTCCAAGATCCAGTAGGAAAACATGGGGATTTTGATCAGCCTCTCTTCCCCTCCATCCCCCTTCCATCTCATGGCAGAGACGCTAGTTTTCCTGCCAGAATTCATGTCCCACTTCTTCCAAAGCGGGCTTCCCTATCAGCTCAGATGGTAAAGAATCTGTCTGCAATGCAGGAGATGTGAGTTTGATCCCTGGGTTGGGAAGATCCCCTGGAGAAGGGAATGGCAACCCACTCCAGTATTCTTGCCTGGAGAATCCCATGGACAGAGGAGCCTGGTGGGCTACAATCCACGGAGTTGCAAAGAGTATGACATGACTGAGCGACTAACACTCATTTTTCTTCCAAAGCAGGAAAATTTCGCTGGTCACATCTCTCCTAGAGTAAAGACTTCATAACCCAGTCCCCCTTGCAGTGAAGTGTGGTTAAGTTTTGCCCAGTGGCAGAAGTATTGTCTGGCAGCTTCCAGGAACCTTCCTTAAAATACAGCTGCCATGTATCCCCTTAGCCCTTTTCTCCTTTTTTGCTTTTTATTTTATTTAATTAATTTTTAAATATTTGGCTGCACCAGGTCTTAGTTGCAGCATGTGGATCTCTTTCCCCAACCAAGGATTGAACCCAGGCCCCCTGCACTGGGAATGCAAAGTCTTAACCACTGGACCACCAGGGAAGTCTCTCCTTAGCTCTTTTCTTATTTACCGCTTTCTGCATGGAGCCAGAAAGGGGTAAATGGCTGTGATGGTGGCCGTCTTGAATAGTGAAGACAAGGACATAGGGAGAACTGAAGAGCAAGCTGGAGGGACTGTGGAGTCCTGAGGAGTGTGTGGACCAAAGTTTCCATCTCTGACATTCCCCAACTGCTTCCGGATTTTCATGCGAGAGGAAAAATAAAGTCCTATCTTATGTAAGACACTGATTTTTTAGTTACTTGTAGCTGAATCCAAGCCCAACCAAAGTTCCACCCCTCAGGCAGCTCAGCCCCTCCAGAGTCACTCTCCTTCAGTCTTGACTGTTCCTAATTCAAATGGGTGAACAGAAAGAGGAGGTGCAGATTCTGCCCCCCAGCCTCCATCCGGCTAGAAACTTCTTGCTAGAGTAATAGCAGCAACCTAGGCGGTTCTCTATTATTTACGATGTACTTCCTCAAACATGAGCTCATTAGAGTCTCTCAGAAACACTGACAGGTAGCCAGCACTGGTATTTCTATTTTCAAAGATAAGGAAACTCGGGCTGAGGAGTCTAAATATTTTGTACACATCCCACAGTTAATAAGGAGTAGAGTCAAGAAGTAAATCTCCCAACTCCAAGCTCAAAGGTCTTTCTAGAATGCAGAGCTGCCAGTTGGCAGCTGGTCCTGAGCAGAAAGAAATGGGGAGATAGTGGAGCAAGTGCCCAAGATACTGGGGTACAGTGTGGGATGGGGCTGAGGGCTGTTGTTTTTCGTAGAGTTTTTTGCTTTTGAAAAAATAGTGCTCTTAATTCCTCTAAACATTTTCTTTTCATATTGTGGGGAAAAGCATACAATATGAGATCTACCCTCTTTAAAACTTTTTAAGTATACATTAAAAAATTTTAAGCATAGCTACAAGCACAGCATCTCAGCAGCTCTCTAGAACTTTTTCATCTCGCATTACTGCAACCTTATGTACATTGAACAGCCACTCTCTACTCCCCCTCCCCCAGCCCCTGGCAACCATCATTGCCCCTGGCAACCAGCTCTCTGCTTCGATGACTTAGGCTATGTTAGATGCCTCATCTACATGGAATCGTGCAGTATTTGTCCTTCTGTGACTGGTTTATTTCATTTAGCATAATGTCCTCAAGTTTCATCCATGTTATCACATACGATAGTATTTTCTTCTTTTTAAAGGCTGAATAATATTGATTCTATTGTAGCAACACTTAGCTTGGCTATTCACACAATAGCCAAAATGTGGAAGCAACTTAAATATCCACTAACAGATGAGCGGCTAATGAAAAGGCAGTGCATACATTCTCTGGGGACTGTGTAACCAAGCCCAGATGGCACATCAGACTCCTGAACGGAGCACCCTCTCATGTTTCTAGGTTACCACAGGGCAGAGAGAACTTCCAAGGATACCTGAGGGGGATTTCAGCCAGAGGCTCATCCAAATGTTTGTCATTTACAGGAAGGCATCTTGCTAGATATTGCTAGGGAAACAACACACTGAGTAGGTTATGGAGTGAGAGCGAGAACACAATTTGCAATGCGAGGCAGGAAGCAACTTGTGCCACCGAAGAGGTAAAGACAACATTCAAAGACATCCAGCTGAGCCAGTATCTTTTGTCCACTGTGTGACAGGCTCTGGACTAGGCACTGATAACATGGAGGTGAAAAGATAACACAGCTCCTGCCCCCTGGACTTTCCATCTAAAGAGCCAATGGATCTCAGAGGAGGCAGCTTTGAAGACTGGGAAATACCTGAACGTGTGGAGATAGGTCTAGAGTAAGGGATACAAAGACAAGGACAACTGTACAGAAGTCAAAGAAGGATAAGAACTTCTGAATCAGTATGAGCCCAACAATACGAAGCTGCCTACACCAAATGCCCAAGGCTGTAGCAGGGACAGTGCACGCCATCAGAGAGAGTGCTGGAGGTAGAGATTGGAGTGGTCAAGGAGGGCTTCCTGGAGGAGGTGAAACTGGGCTTTACTAGATGGGTAAGATGCAAATAGGTGGAAAGGAAGAGAGAATGTTTTTCCAGTGTTTGAGCAGACAATGAAATGTACGGGATGGTGACAGTAGAGGGAGGAAAGACTCATTTGGCCTCAGCCAAGGAATCAACTGGCAGCAACAGTCAGGGCTTGAGCACCAGGCTAAGGAGCTTGGGCCTTATTTCCTAGGTAGTGGGGACCGTTGGAAATGTGCTTTGTGCACAGGAGGGTCATGATCAAAGTGGTATCTAAGCTTCAAGAGGCCTTTGGCAGGGTGTCAGGGAGGACTAGCGAGGGGACAGTAGGGTGACAGTCTAGGAGGCTGGGGATGCGGCAGCAGGGCTGGGTATTAAAGACAGCAGGAAGGAGGCTCCCTCAGACCCCAGGCGTCCCCATCAGAGAGGACATCGCCCTGGTCAGACAGCTTCCAGAAACTAGCCCAGCCTTAGAACACTTGGCTGTCGGCACTCAGCAGCCCCCACCCAGTGGGGAGCTGGCCACCCTAGCACACCATAGTCCTGCCACTTAGGCCCTCCCCTTGCAATCCTCCCAGCAAGCAGACTCAGAGAGCTCCTGCAGGAGAGACCAAGGCCTTCTAGGGTTCCTGCCAGACACTAAGGGGCTGAGCAAAGCTCACAGGCCAGGCCCATGAGAGGTCAGGAAGGAGGGGCGTCTCCTGAGAGGGGCAGGGAGAGACAGCCACGTCCTCTCTCTTAAGGCGCAATCATTCCGTTGCTCCTGCCACCCACCTAACTCCTATCTCCACCCTGGGCTCAGCTCAGAAGTGTCCGTTTCTGGTTCTAAAAAGGCAAGATGCAAACAAGCCAAGAGCGGCTGCCAAGAGAAGTGGTCCATCCGTCTCTGCCAGGAGTCCGTACGGAGAGCACTAAGGACGGGCTGCCCCCAGTGATGGATGGTGTTTCCAGAGGTTATTAACTGAGCTGGACTTGGCCTTTGGGGTTGATCTATGATCCGGGGACAGTTTTAAAGTATGTGGCTTTCTGGCACTGGATTATCGAAAGGAGTTAAAATTGAAGTAGTCACTCAAAGTGCTGCCATCTGTCACAAGTTGCTGGCGGGGCTTCTCCAGGTGGGACAGGGAGGCAGGCACTGTGCCTTAGCCCCTTAGACCCAGCTCCTTCTCTGCAGAATGGATGCTCCTGTCGCCCTTTCTCCTAGGGATGCAAGCAGCTGATAATTTGCCCTAAACGAAAATTGGGCTTCCTCAGTGGCTCAGCAGTAAAGAATCCACCAGCAGGGCAGGAGAGGCAGGGAACATGGATTCAATCCCCAGGTGGGAACGATCCCCTGGAGGAGGCCATGGCAACCCACGCCGGTATTCTTGCCTGGGAAATCCCATGGGCAGAGGAGCCTGGTGGGCTACAGTCCATGGGGTTGCAGCGTCAGACACGACTGAAGTGGCTGAGCACACACGCAAGCAGAAAAGGGTGGAAACTTGGCAGGGAAGACAGAGTGTGTCTCGAGCCCAGTGTTCAGAGGGCACAGTCGTCATCATCAGAGTTTTCCTCTGACAGATAAAGTCATTGCTGGTGTTACTAGTGAACATATGCTGAGAACCTGTCACGGATCAGTCCTGTATGAGCGCATCCAATCCTGACTGATACTCACTGATGCCACAGAGCAGATACTATTCCTATCACTTTGCAGAGGAGGAAGCCGAGGCTGGGAGTGAGGGTGGAGGAACTTGGCCACAGTCCCGTCAAGGGAAGATACAGCCAGGACTCCCAGTGAGGGGTCTGGTTATGGAGCCTGGACCCTTAGACACCCTACTGACAACTCAAGTTGTTCAGACTGAAGGACTGGCGGGGTGGACGGGACCTCGAGCCATTTTAACCCCCTTCCTGGCTTGCACCAGTTCCTGACACAGGCTGCGCCCTGGGGTGAGGATGGAGGCAGCTTCGACCGCTCCATAACCGCCACTGGTCTCCATATCTCATCGATAATATGTGTTCTCTGATGTGAGCAACTGACATTTTTCAATCTTCTGTAAAGCATGTGAATAAGAGTGTTTCTTAAAAAAACATACAAACACACTATTTTTGTAGATTTATAACAATCTCTGTAAAACAGTGCACATTGCTTGAGATGCATGTGTAGCTTTGAGACAAGTGGTCCAGCCCTTCCCACCCCACCCCCCAGCTTAACGAGGCAACCACCCCAAAGCCCCTTCCATGGAGACTCTGGTGGGAGCTTAGGGACCCCACTTCTGCCCTCTGGGAGGAAGGGCAGCTCAGGTGGCAGCCGCTACTTCCTCTCACTGTGCTGAGGGCTACCTCTCCGAGCCTCTCGGCCCCTGCTTCACAACATGAAATACTCTCTTGGAATGGTTTATTCCCCATCTCCCCATCTTGCTGTGGTCTCAGCTCCATGTCGTGAGCGCCCTTCCCTGTGCTCAGCACAGAGCAATAGTCCAGTGAATGTCCGATGGCAGCCCACCCTCCCGTCTCTTCTCTTATTGATTCCACCCTGTCTCTGAGTTCTCTTTCTCTACTGCTCCAACTCTGCTCTCTTCTTCCATTCCTTCCCATCTTCTCTCTTTTTAAAATATTTATTTATTTCACTGCGCCAGGTCTTAGTTGTAGCATATGGGATCTTTACTCTTTGGTGCAGCACGCAGAATCCTTAGTTGGGGCAGATAGGAACAAGTTTACTGTTCAGAGACTGAACTCAGGCCCCTGCATTGGAAGCTTTCAGTCTTAGCCATTGGACCACCAGGGAATACCCTGCCGGCCTCACTCCCTCTCTTTTTCCTCCTGTCTGTTCCTAGCTCTTCTTTTACCTCCTACTCCAAGTCTTTCCTCCCATCTTCCTGCCTGATTTGGTCCTGAGATGATTATTTGGTCAAGATGATGAATGGGTCCTAAAAAATTGGGCCGTTGATTGGAAACATTCATTTTCAACTAATTTTCAAAATAAAAATTATAACGGCTTTGCCAAAAAAAAACTATAGCAGGTTGAAAACAAATAAGAAAACTTTAGAAAGATGAAAGGGACATCGAATTGAAAAGTTCCCGATCTTTTCTCTTATGAGTTTCTTTTACTGTTTTGCTTTTAGTTGTTTATGCTTTTTATCTTATTACAAAAAAATACACATTAGAGAAAATACAGACACGTGAAAGAGCATAAGGAACAATTATAAACCTACCCATTCAGACACAATCACTCAGAGCGCTTTGGTATATGCATTTCTGAATTCTGTGTGTGTGTGTGTATTCAGGCAAATTTTACCACTTCCCAAAGAAAGTTCCAGAACTTTAGTCCCTTGTGTTATAAAACAAGAACATTAATAGCAACAACAAACCTGGTCAAAATCTGAAAAAATTACATATTGTATTTTCTTACTGGAGCTTCTTAGCATTCATTATAATGAATATTCAGTGTGACAGTCATCACAAATGAATTGGAAGCTCTTGAGAGATACACAGTTAAGAAATCTATTTAACTTTGTTGTTTTCTAAACTCTTCGATACCAGGGTTTCCTTTAGCAGCTATTAATATGTGTTTCTGAGAAAACGTTTTGCCAAATAATGAGAGATAAATATCTATATGTCATCAGATCTAGTTTACAAGGATAAAGTATTATTGTATATTCTGTTTTGTAATACTAGATATTTTCCAACGAATCTCTGTTATTGGTTGTTTTTGACTTTTTATCACCATTTATGTTATCCTAAAGTTGTACAGAGCAGGAATAACAGGCTGAATGCAGATTAGAAATAAAAGACACAAAAGAAAATAACTCAAATTCTGAAAAGCAGATAAAAATGTTTAAAAACATAGAAAGACTGCGAGACTATACCCATGGTACAGCAACATTTCCAGTCTAGGTATAAAAGCATAGCCACTGGTGTGACCAGTATTTATGGGGCACCCACTATGCGCCAGGCTGTACAGAGGGTTCTGGGGTTGGGTAAGTCAGCTGGACAAACGCTGTTCCTGTGGGGATCACGTGCAAGTGAAGGAAACAGAGATAACTGATTCAATAGTGGCAGGAGACGAGTGCGTTACAGCAGGCAAGGGAGAGGGACGGCATGGTGGGGGCAGTTTTAAATGAGGGTTCCAAAAAAGGCCTGGCAGAGAGGGTGATATTCCAGCAGAGGCCTCGAGGAATGTGAGGGAGCAGGCCGCATCAAGGGGAGGAGCGGCCCGGGCAGGTCGAGGGCGCGTGCAGAGGCGCTGAGTCTGGCCCTGTTGCCCCAAACGCTCGGTAGTCCTAGGGCCCCGGGACCCATGATGGGGAGGGGCTTGTCCAGAGATGCTGCTATCAGGGCAGGGAGGTGGGGGCCGAGCTTGAGCCTCTTTATTGCAGGGAGAGAAAGGAGCCCATCCAGCGCACCCCAAACTGCTAGGGAGTAAGAACAGCTATATTTGACCAGTTTAATTGCTTTAACCAGATTTTTGTCAGTATCCATGTGTTTTCAGGTCAACAACCCACTGTTCCTCCCCAGCCCCTCACTCTTCCCCTCAAAGGCCAAGGATGCTGTCTCCAGGCTAAGTGCCTGAGATCAAGCCCCTCGGTGCCCTGCAAGCGGCTCTGGTGAGCCCAGGTTCTGGTTCCTCTGTCTGCTCTGGAGGGGCGGTTCCAGCCCATTACGCCAGCTCTGAACTGGGATCAGGGAGAGAGAAGGGGCTGGTCCTAGGAGGAGGGCAGAGCAAACAGGAAATACCTGAGTCTAGGAGATCTGCCAAGCAAATCCTCCCAAACAGACCCGGCTTTTCTGCAAGGTGTGTGAGAACGACAGATGGGAGGGGGCAGAGGCAGATCCAGACAGGTAGAACCCACAAAATTAGTATAGGAAGACAGAGGCAAAACATGGAAAATAGCAAAGGAGGCAATGACGGGAAAGGTGGTGCAGACACTGAGAGACACACAGAAGCAAATAAAGTGGAAGGAACAGAAACCAGGATGCAGGCAGAGCAAGGCGAGGATGGGTGAGCGGGCCACGGGCTCCACCGTGGGAGGCACACATCCTTAAGAGCCTGAAGAAATCTAAAGAGCTTAGGGGTGGCCTTAAGACAAAGACGACTTCACGAGGTCAAGGAGCCAGACTCCGTATATTCATATCTGGGTTCTACGACTTCAAGGCTGTGTGGTGTTGGGCCAGTTCTATCACTTCTCTGAAACTATTTCCTCCTGTTTAAAATGGACAGGACGTTAGCTGTATGTGGTTCAAATGAGATAAAGCGTGGGGCATTCAGCACACCGACTAGCACACAGTAAGCGTTAACGTACATAGTGATGACCGTCCGTGGGTGGCATTATCACTCACTGGCCCCCCTCGCCCCAAAAGAGGGACGAGTGAACAGGAAACCCGTGACCAGGGGCCTGTCCTCTTGCAGTGTGAGTGCACCCGGCACTGGATGCTCTCCCAGCCCCCTCTGGCTCACACTCCAGATTGGCCCTGACAGGTACAGGACTTAAATACCAGCACCTAAAGCAGCCTCTAGCATCCTCCAGGCAAGCCGCGTCAGGTGCCCACCTCCTGGGTGCAGGATGCCTAGGGGCACAGGGTGCCAACCAATTTCCTCCTGGGCTCCTCAGCCTCTAGCCCGCCCACATCTCTGCCCACAGCTGCCCTGTTCATAGTTCTGCACGCCTTCAGCCAGTGCTGGGGTGGAGAAGATCCAGGCAGACCTGAGGATGTGGCCTTGGGTGCCTGGACCTGGCCAGGCCCCGGCCTGTACAACCCTCCCACTCCCAAGGCTGGGATTACTCATTCCACCTTCCTACCCTTCCCCCTCTAGCAGTAGGTTCTGCCACAAGCCCAAGTCTGGCCTGAGGGCTGGAAGATCTTGGCAGATCTGGCCTGATGGTTACACCATTAGGGTCCCCAGGGCTGGTCTGCATAGCCCATGGGACTGATAAGGTAGGATCTGCTTTGCTCCTTAATCTGCTTTGTTCAAGGCCTTATCTTTCTGGCCTCCTGGATACCTTGGCTTTTCCAGGCTTGGATCTCTGTCCTGCTCGTGTCAGGCCTCCTCCCCATGGCTAAGATCCTACCAGCAGCAGACCACCCCGAGGCTGTCTGCTGCCCCCTCTGTCATTCTGCCCCCCTGTCAGGATTTCTGTTACTCTGTCTTGCACGGTGACCAGTTGGGCTTGAAGATTGTCCCTCTGGCTGCCACCCCATCTTCCCTGAGCTCCTGCAGCTGGCTCTGACAGTCTTCCCTCACCCACCCTTAGGGTGCCTCATCCCTGACCTTAACCCTGTCCTGATGCCTGGTATAGAATCCAGCCCCTCTGGGACCTGCCAGCATCTCGGCCTTTGCGGTTCCAGTGGCCTGAAGATTTGACATTTCCCCAGGTGGCATTAGTGGTAAAAAAAAAAAAAAAAAAAAAAAAAAAAAAAAAACTCCCTGCCAATGCAGGAGACATAAGAGATGCGAGTTTGATCCCTGGATTGGGAAGATCCCCTGGAGGAGGGAATGGCAACCCACTCCAGTACTCTTGCCTGGAGAATCCCATGGACAGAGGATCCTGGAGGGTTCCTTGGGTCCATAGGGCTGCAAGGAGTTGGACCCAACTGAAGTGACTTAGCACACAAGCTTCAGTTTCCCTACCCAAATCGGGGAAGACTCTGCCCTGTCCGCTACCAGGATGGATGGAGGGGGGACCATAAGTCCCGATCAGAGACACACGGAGTCCTGTCCTTTGCACACGTTCTCATGAGCCCTACCCTGTGAGTCGGCTTCCAGTTCTCTCTGCACAGGATAAGCTGGCTGATATGAATGTGCTCAACTTTCAGCCTCTCATCCAAATCATAAGTTCTCTTCCAACAGGTCTCTCCATAACAGATCTGTGTTGGCTTCCAGGCCTTCATCTTCCTCCTTCAGTTTGGACAGTCAAGGCTGTCCTAGCTCCCCATAGGATAAGAGCTTCCTGTCCTCAACACCCCAGACTCAAGAACCCGGGCACAAAATCAATCAAATTCCACCCGTGTTTGTCCCTCTGCACGTTCCGCTTTCTCTTTCCATCTCCCCACCTGTCTCTTTTTCTGCTTCTCCCTTGGTCTTCCTGCTCTCTCTCCTGCGTTGCTGTATTGTTAAGTATTTCCACCGTCAGCACTTGCCGAGTTGAAAGTTCTTCCACTTGTGCAGCGAGCCGCGTGGGCAGGCTGGGTAATGTCTGTTTTACCCTCTCGGTAATGAATCCCATCTTCTTCTCTTCGCGGTGATGGTTATTGATTCTGTCTTGACACCTTGGTTTGTTTTCTGCCGGCTCCTGCCTTCCCTTCATCTTGCTGTGGCCATTTCTCCTCTCTTATCTGTAATTTCCTCTCTTGTTACAGCTGCCTCCCTCCTGGGCTGGCTCAGCACTGGGGCTGGGGTTTGTATTAACTTGGTGGTGCAGTTCCATCAGGCCTTCCCTGAAGTGGTGGGTTTGGGTGGTGGCCGTGAATAGGCCAATAACAATGGTGGGAGCAGGAAGAAGAAAGCTGGAGCCAGACCTTCCTCCTGTGGGTTGTTTTAAAGCAGAACTTGGATCATGGTGCCCACCTCCACTTGGAAACCTCCTGTAGCTGCCCGGGACCCACAGTCAAAGGATGTGATGTTCAGCTGCGGAATAAAGTCCTTTGAAAACTTACCCCTATCTGTGTTCCCAGCCTCACCTCTCAGAACCACAAACTTTACACTCTAAACACACCAAACTGGCTATTTACTATTCCCTCTTGGGCTTCCCTGGTGGCTCAGAGGTTAAAGCATCTGCCTGCAATGCAGGAGACCTGGGTTCGATCCCTGGGTCAGAAAGATCCCCTGGAGAAGGAAATGGCAACCCACTCCAGTACTCTTGCCTGAAGAGTCCCATGGATGGAAGAGCTTGATGGGCTACAGTCCCTGTCTCTTATACACATCTATGGGTGAGCGGGCCACGGGCTCCACCGTGGGAGGCACACATCCTTAAGAGCCTGAAGAAATCTAAAGAGCTTAGGGGTGGCCTTAAGACAAAGACGACTTCACGAGGTCAAGGAGCCAGACTCCGTATATTCATATCTGGGTTCTACGACTTCAAGGCTGTGTGGTGTTGGGCCAGTTCTATCACTTCTCTGAAACTATTTCCTCCTGTTTAAAATGGACAGGACGTTAGCTGTATGTGGTTCAAATGAGATAAAGCGTGGGGCATTCAGCACACCGACTAGCACACAGTAAGCGTTAACGTACATAGTGATGACCGTCCGTGGGTGGCATTATCACTCACTGGCCCCCCTCGCCCCAAAAGAGGGACAAGTGAACAGGAAACCCGTGACCAGGGGCCTGTCCTCTTGCAGTGTGAGTGCACCCGGCACTGGATGCTCTCCCAGCCCCCTCTGGCTCACACTCCAGATTGGCCCTGACAGGTACAGGACTTAAATACCAGCACCTAAAGCAGCCTCTAGCATCCTCCAGGCAAGCCGCGTCAGGTGCCCACCTCCTGGGTGCAGGATGCCTAGGGGCACAGGGTGCCAACCAATTTCCTCCTGGGCTCCTCAGCCTCTAGCCCGCCCACATCTCTGCCCACAGCTGCCCTGTTCATAGTTCTGCACGCCTTCAGCCAGTGCTGGGGTGGAGAAGATCCAGGCAGACCTGAGGATGTGGCCTTGGGTGCCTGGACCTGGCCAGGCCCCGGCCTGTACAACCCTCCCACTCCCAAGGCTGGGATTACTCATTCCACCTTCCTACCCTTCCCCCTCTAGCAGTAGGTTCTGCCACAAGCCCAAGTCTGGCCTGAGGGCTGGAAGATCTTGGCAGATCTGGCCTGATGGTTACACCATTAGGGTCCCCAGGGCTGGTCTGCATAGCCCATGGGACTGATAAGGTAGGATCTGCTTTGCTCCTTAATCTGCTTTGTTCAAGGCCTTATCTTTCTGGCCTCCTGGATACCTTGGCTTTTCCAGGCTTGGATCTCTGTCCTGCTCGTGTCAGGCCTCCTCCCCATGGCTAAGATCCTACCAGCAGCAGACCACCCCGAGGCTGTCTGCTGCCCCCTCTGTCATTCTGCCCCCCTGTCAGGATTTCTGTTACTCTGTCTTGCACGGTGACCAG
This sequence comes from Cephalophus harveyi, assembly GCA_006410635.1. NCBI lineage: Eukaryota > Metazoa > Chordata > Mammalia > Artiodactyla > Bovidae > Cephalophus > Cephalophus harveyi. The sequence goes on from SJYT01018255.1 coordinate 126,072, forward strand.
TTGGGCTTGAAGATTGTCCCTCTGGCTGCCACCCCATCTTCCCTGAGCTCCTGCAGCTGGCTCTGACAGTCTTCCCTCACCCACCCTTAGGGTGCCTCATCCCTGACCTTAACCCTGTCCTGATGCCTGGTATAGAATCCAGCCCCTCTGGGACCTGCCAGCATCTCGGCCTTTGCGGTTCCAGTGGCCTGAAGATTTGACATTTCCCCAGGTGGCATTAGTGGTAAAAAAAAAAAAAAAAAAACTCCCTGCCAATGCAGGAGACATAAGAGATGCGAGTTTGATCCCTGGATTGGGAAGATCCCCTGGAGGAGGGAATGGCAACCCACTCCAGTACTCTTGCCTGGAGAATCCCATGGACAGAGGATCCTGGAGGGTTCCTTGGGTCCATAGGGCTGCAAGGAGTTGGACCCAACTGAAGTGACTTAGCACACAAGCTTCAGTTTCCCTACCCAAATCGGGGAAGACTCTGCCCTGTCCGCTACCAGGATGGATGGAGGGGGGACCATAAGTCCCGATCAGAGACACACGGAGTCCTGTCCTTTGCACACGTTCTCATGAGCCCTACCCTGTGAGTCGGCTTCCAGTTCTCTCTGCACAGGATAAGCTGGCTGATATGAATGTGCTCAACTTTCAGCCTCTCATCCAAATCATAAGTTCTCTTCCAACAGGTCTCTCCATAACAGATCTGTGTTGGCTTCCAGGCCTTCATCTTCCTCCTTCAGTTTGGACAGTCAAGGCTGTCCTAGCTCCCCATAGGATAAGAGCTTCCTGTCCTCAACACCCCAGACTCAAGAACCCGGGCACAAAATCAATCAAATTCCACCCGTGTTTGTCCCTCTGCACGTTCCGCTTTCTCTTTCCATCTCCCCACCTGTCTCTTTTTCTGCTTCTCCCTTGGTCTTCCTGCTCTCTCTCCTGCGTTGCTGTATTGTTAAGTATTTCCACCGTCAGCACTTGCCGAGTTGAAAGTTCTTCCACTTGTGCAGCGAGCCGCGTGGGCAGGCTGGGTAATGTCTGTTTTACCCTCTCGGTAATGAATCCCATCTTCTTCTCTTCGCGGTGATGGTTATTGATTCTGTCTTGACACCTTGGTTTGTTTTCTGCCGGCTCCTGCCTTCCCTTCATCTTGCTGTGGCCATTTCTCCTCTCTTATCTGTAATTTCCTCTCTTGTTACAGCTGCCTCCCTCCTGGGCTGGCTCAGCACTGGAGCTGGGGTTTGTATTAACTTGGTGGTGCAGTTCCATCAGGCCTTCCCTGAAGTGGTGGGTTTGGGTGGTGGCCGTGAATAGGCCAATAACAATGGTGGGAGCAGGAAGAAGAAAGCTGGAGCCAGACCTTCCTCCTGTGGGTTGTTTTAAAGCAGAACTTGGATCATGGTGCCCACCTCCACTCGGAAACCTCCTGTAGCTGCCCGGGACCCCACAGACAAAGGATGTGATGTTCAGCTGCGGAATAAAGTCCTTTGAAAACTTACCTCTATCTGTGTTCCCAGCCTCACCTCTCAGAACCACAAACTTTACACTCTAAACACACCAAACTGGCTATTTACTATTCTCTCTTGGGCTTCCCTGGTGGCTCAGAGGTTAAAGCATCTGCCTGCAATGCAGGAGACCTGGGTTCGATCCCTGGGTCAGAAAGATCCCCTGGAGAAGGAAATGGCAACCCACTCCAGTACTCTTGCCTGAAGAGTCCCATGGATGGAAGAGCTTGATGGGCTACAGTCCATGGGGTCACAAAGAGTCGGACACGACTGAGCAACTGACCTCCACACTTCTAGGTCTGTGATCACCCAGGGAAGGGAGCTCACCTGGCGGGCAAAGGAGGCAAAACTGGGGATCCATGAGCCATCTTAGGGTATTTCGACCAGAACAAGAGAAGGGGAAGACTCATGTCCTTGATCCCTAGCCCTGGGGCCCCTGTGGGTGGAGCTCTAGGGCTTCCCCAGGGAGGGGCATCAGGAACCTTTGTGAACCTCCTCATCCTCGACAGCGGCCCCAGAGGGGGATGATAGATGATCAGGAAGCTTATGGGTTTTGCCTGGCATTGGGAGGACACGACCCTGGAAGAACAGAAGGATCTTCCTTTGTGAGCCTGACCACGTGGCACACACCCTCATCACACCTAGGGCAGAACATGATGCTGGAGACTCATGCCCTTTTGGCAAACAAGGAAGCTGAGGATAAACGTTCAAGGTCATTTGCCCAAAGTCCCACAGCTGGTAGGAGACTACTGGAATTTAATCCCAGATTTTTCTGACTTCCTCATCCCCATTCCCTAGGCTTACAATCCTTAAGCCCAATGCCATCCTTAACCCCAAGTATTTTCTCATCCATGCTGTGACACTTGGCTTCCAAGACGGCCCCGTTGATCCCCTTGAAATTAGACCTTATGTGGACCCTCCCCCATTGAATCAGGGCTGGACTATGTGACAGTTAGAATGCAATAAGAGTGACGGCTCACAACTTCCAACTCTAGGTCGTGACAGCCTTGCACCTTCAATCTCTTGCATGGCTCACTCTGGGGGAAGCAGTTACCATGCTAAGAGGACACCCAAGCTGCCCTAGCTGAGAGCCCGGATGAGAGCAACCAGCTTGCCCGCCGTGTGAGAGGATCTCCTTAGAAACAGGGCCCTGGGCCATTTCAGCCTCCAGATGAGAGCAGCCGAACGAGGGTCCCTGAGCCAGAGCCCGCCAACCTGGCTGCCCTCAGCACCGTACCCCCATGAGAGATGATTAACAATTAGTGTCGCTTTAGGTCACTGAGTTTTGAAATGATTTGTTACACAGCAATTTATAACTAATGCATCTGTCCTCAGAACACAGGGCCCCCAGGCTGAGGGCTAGATTGTCCTCAGTTTCTTCCAGGGTTTCTTCCCTGGGGTGGGCATGAAGCCAGAGACCCTCTGCCCAGAAATCCCTTTGTCCAGTCTCTTTCTCTGTCTTAAAGAGAGACAAGGACTCATCTCTTTTGTGAGGTCTCCAAAGAACCGCCCCCAGTCACGGCTCCAGCTTCGGGGTGAGGCAGGATGAAGGTGCAGTCGCCCCTCAGATCTCATCAGAAGATGTCTCCTTCCTTCCCTAATGAAGACGAAGCCCAGCATCTCAGGAGAAGACCAAATGGATACAAATGAACAGGCCGTGCCATCAGATGGATGTGTCTTCCCAAGACCTACAACTGAGGGCACGTGCGCTCCCACCCCTGCAGACACCTGCTGCTGTCCCCGGGGGGGCTGGCAGAACCCTGAGTGGCACGGCGCTCACTAGTTCTCTGGGACCATCTGAAAGAGGGTGTGTGCCTCTGCCTGTCTCTGCTCTTTCTAGCTGGAGCCCTAGGGAAGGTCTTGGGCGCACTGTATCCCCCAGCATGACGTCAGACTCTAATGTGCAAAAGAGGCTGGCTCTCAGCAACCCCATCCCCAGGTGCTCTAGGTTTCCTTAGACTCTGTGGGGCCAACAAGGCCCACGCCACTGCCTTAACTCCCTCTCCTGCTCTGGGCAGATGAAGAAGGCTTATTTTAGGCTGGTACATTACATTCTTATTTGCAAGGCTGCCTTAGAAGGAAACCATCGGACTGGTGTATAACCTCCTGGTTGGTTTATTTCCTTCTTTGTTCCCCTGCTTGTATGGACTGAAGTGTGTGTCTGTCATGTGAGGGGGAGCTGGATTCCTCTAGGAATTCTACCTTAGCCAGCAAGGGCGCACAAGGCTGTTTCTGGTCCCCAGGCTTTTCAGAACAAGGAGCTGGAAAAAAAAAAGCAAGGTTGCAACCAGCCTCAGAGCCTCCATCTCTTTTCATCTCAAAACAGAGCAAAAGCAGTGAAAGGCTTGTCCCACTGCCCTTTCCTACCTGTCCGGGTCTATCAAGCATCACCGTGGACACACAGGCTTCTTTGCCCCAGGTTCTCCCATGCTGGATCCCCTGGCTCCACACTCAGCATCTGTCTCCTTATTTACCCACCCCAGCTTCTCTGCTTTCCCTGCTCACCAGCAACGTGTTGTTGATCTTCACTCAGGCCTGTCCCTATGGGCTGTCTCTGGATCACGCTTACCTCGCCAGCCCTTTGCCCATCTCAAGAAACATGCCATGGCTGGCAAAGGTTCCGTCTAGGATAACATTTTCCATCACAGCTCCGGTGTCTCTGCAAACATGCAGATCCTCGCCAACGGTCCTAGGAGAGGCAGGGACCTGCTCGCGCTGTTTTCCAAGGTGTCTAGGGAAGGGCCTTCATCTCCTGCCACCACTGTGGGTCATTTATGCAAAGTTCTGCCCCATGGCAGGAGCTGGAGAGGATGAGTGTGTGGTTCAACACTGTGGGTTGAGTAGGGCAAAACCCTGGCTTTGTCGCTTCCACCTTTATGCAAGTATATCTCTATTTCATCCTCTGGAAAGCAAGTGTTGTCTACTGCACAGAGGAGGGAACCAAGGCTTGGAAACAGTGAAGAGCGATTTTGTGACAAAGGAGAGCTGCGGTGAGAGTGACGACGAGGTTGCTGCTGAGCTGGTGGGGGCCCTGCCTGCCCCCAGGGGGTCTGGGAAGCTGGGAATTTGGCACAGAAAGCAGTTCACCTGAGTCAGCCCAGAACAATCAATAGCACCTTAGCTCTGGATGAAGTTTTAGTCTCCTAAAGCAAACAGAATCCCAAGGCCTCTAGTTCCAATCCCTCACTTACCAGCAGACAGAACTGAGACCCAAGGAGGGTAGTGACCTGCCTGAGGTCACCGTGTCACCAGTGGAACCGTGTCCTGACATTCCATTAGCACTTAGGCTCAGGCTGCACCAGCCTGTTCCCAGGCATGCAAACAAAGGAGCATTTCTCGAGGACTCCACCAGCAGGAGTGAGATGAGGGAGGCTGCCTGAGCCAGACTGCCTCCCCAGACAGCATTCTGGGGGCCGCTCCCAGGCCCAAAGGCCAATGCGCAAAGGTGGTGCCAAGGAAAAAGGAGCCATCAGCATCCCTAACTGTTCAGTGGGTATAGAATTTGCCTGCAATGAAGGAGACACAGGAGACGGGTTCTATCTCCGGGTGGGGAAGATCCCCTGGAGGATGAAATGGCAACACATTCCAGTACTCTTACCTGGAGAATCCCATGGACAGAGGAGCCTGGTGGACTACAGCCCACAGGGTCACAAGGAGTCGGACACGACTAAGCAACTAAACGTAAGCACAAGCCTAAGCACAACGTCCCTCAGGGGGGAATCATTCCCACCCCTTTTGTCTCCCTCCTACCTGGGGCAGCGCTGTCTGCATCACCCCCCAGGAGCCTACCCCTTATGTGAAAGGTGATGGGTGTGACGGGAGTGTGGATCAGTGGAGGAGAGGTCCGAGAGGTGACCTGGGAGAAGAATGTGCTTCCAGCAAGCTGCTCTGGGCGGGTGGCAGAACCCAGAGCCATTCCTCAGGCCCCGGGAGGCGGTGTCCCTTCCCCTAAACCACCTCCTGCTCGTCCTCCAGCTGTGCTCCAAGGGCCAGCCCAGCGCCTTTGACTTGCCGGCTCTGAGGCTCCCAGAAAGTGGGTAAGAAGGAGCTCACAGCTGGATCTGGGAAATGGACAGAAAGAGGGGGGACAGAAGGAGAGAGGGAGGGAGAAGGGAAGATGGGCGGGGGGTGGCTGGGGAGAGGCCCTGCCAGCCTCTGGCTCTGGTCTGGGTCAGGGAAAGACAGGCGGCTCAGAGGTCAAAGCTATAGCACTCGGCAGCAAGTGCAGAGTATTGACCACGACTCTTCAGTCCCAGGAAAATTTCTGAGAAGGCTAGTGGTGGTCCAGTCCAAAGAAGGGTGCTTCCTGTGCCCTGTCACCAACCTGTTCAGCTCTCTGGGTAAGCAGGACAATCCACACATTATTTTGCAAACAAGGAGACTGAAGCTCAAACTGCTTAAATGGTTTGCCCAAGGTCACCTAGATACTCATGGCTTTTCCATGAATTGTGACTATTCCTCTCCTCTTTCATAAACGATTTGAGGAAGTTTGTAATAAAATGCATGCTTGCAAAAGTGCTTTGAGTATATTCCTTCCACAGCTATTTGGTATTCTCTAAGTGCCTGACATTATTCTAGACCGAAAGGTAGACAAAGAAAAACAGAGCTTTTGTGAGTTGCTGGTCTGCCGTATCGTTATCTCGTGATAAGTGCTCTGAAGGAAATGAGGGCAAGTGACAGTAAGGGGAGGGAGGGAGCATTGATTTTAGATAGGATGGTCGGGAAGATAACATTTAAGCAGGTGCAAAGGCCTGAGGCAAACTTGAGTTTGGAGCTTTGGCATCCGTGGAGAAGGGCGGCATGGCTGGAGTAGAGATCAGGTCAGAGGCCCCCACAGTGAGGAGTTGAAAGCTAGTAGGGTGGAAGACGCCAGGAGGTTGAGAGGCGGGGAGTGCCATGATCCCAAGGATGTTTTAGAATAGGCTTCCTGCTGCCTTGAGGAGAGAGGGCTGGCGGGAGGCAGACAGGAAGTGGCTTCTGTAATGATGCGGATGAGAGGCACTGATGGCTGGGCCAGGGATGGCCACGGAACTGAGAGAGGAAATCAGAAGTGGTGTCAGAGAAAGAAAGTGAAGGTGAAGTCGCTCAGTCGTGTCCGACTCTTTGCGACCCTGTAGACTGTAGCCCACCAAGCTCCTCCGTCCGTGGGATTCTCCAGGCAAGAATACTGGAATGGGTTGCCATTTCCGTCTCCAGGGAATCTTCCTGACCCAGGGATCAAACCCAGGTCTCCCACATTGCAGGCAGACGCTTTCACCTCTGAGCCACCAGGGAAGCCCAGGGTGTCAGAGAGAGAGGGGTAAGTAGGGCACTCACCTTGGGGTCTGAGAGTGCTGCTCTGTCGCCATGACCCTGAGCCCTGAGCCTAGCATGGAGTGGTGAGACTTGAGAGAGAAATAAGACAGCCAGGTTCCCAGAGAAAGAACTGGAGAGAGGATGTGAGGAGAACTCTGACAACTGCAGCCCCTAGACAGCAACTCAGGTGTGAGGACCAAGGTCAGGCACGAAATCCTGCTGGAGAGGGGTCATCAGATGGGGCCAACCAGCTGGGGGCAACCTGTGGGTGCTCCTTCAGAGAGCAAGGCATTGGATCTCTTGCTCATGAAGAGTAATAACTCAGTTTTGCATTACAGGAAGGACCGAAGAAGTGATGTATAAAGCACAGATGATATACCAACATCACCTCCACACCCAGACCCATGACAGACATCACTAATAAATGGTGCCAGCCTTCCACTGAACTGGGACTCAGCTTCACTGTCTTTTTCCACACAGACCTCCAAGCAGTACTTCCAACCAACTTGTGAAACACAGGCTTAACCTCCTCATCATTCCCAGTGCAGAGAAATGAGCACCAAGCCTGGAGTCAGGACACCTGGGCCTTAGTTTTGCTTTTGTCTTTGTCTTGCCTGGAAAATTCCATGATCAGAGGAGCCTGGTAGGCTACAGTCCATGGGGTTGCAAAGAGTGGGACAAGACTGAGCAACTGAGCATGCATGCATGTAGACAATGTATTTAGCCTCTTAAAGTCTCACTTTTGCACCTGTTAAAGTGAATTCTTATTCCTATGTCACATATTTGCTAGGAGGACTAAGTGAAGTAATGTATGAAAGGACTTAGCCTAGTGTCTGGTACAGGTAGGCATCAACCAATGTTTTTTAATGAATTGTTTGCTTTCGAATGCCGATACTGCCCTTTCTTTCTTTCTGGGTGTGCTGGGTCTTCATCACTGCTCGGGCTTCCTCTCTGCAGTCAGCAGGGTTTACTCTCTGTGCTGCACGGGCTTCTCATTGTGGTGGCTTCTCTTGTTGCAGAACAAGGGCTGCAGGGCAAGTGGGCTTCAGTAGCTGCGGCACATGCGCTGAGTTGCCTGGAAGCATGTGGAATCTTGCCGGACCAGGGATCAAACTTGTGTCCCCTGCACTGGCAGGCAGATTATTAACCACTGGACCACCAGGGAGATCTGGCCTCAATAAATGTTTTTTTTAAAATAGTCCCCTTTGCCTTCCTCATGCTTCTACTTCCCAATGTTGCATGCACACACACACACCCATACTCACACCCACACACACACACACACACACACACTTACATACACAGGCACACACTCACACATAAGGCATAAGAGGATAGAAAAATTTATCCTAACAGCTGACACTAGGATTGATCTTAGGGAGGGAACTCTCTTTTGTTCAGGAAATTACCTTGATAAGTCTCTAAGGATATGGATTAGCAGAAGTCAAGGAAACAAAAAGGTAGCTGAACGGCTCTGCATTAAAAGTGAGATGAAGTTCAGGGGCTGCGGGAAGTGGAATAGCCCAGTGGTGTGGGCACTGCGCAGCATCTTGGTGGGGTGGGCAGTGCACTTTTAAAGAATAAATGTGTCTAATATCAACGCAAAGCTGTTTTCACTTCTGAGATATAAAATCCTCTCAGTCTTAAAGCATTCATACCTCATGATTCCATTTATATAAAACTCTAGGAAATGCAAACCGATCTGTAGCGACAGGAAGCAGATCAGTGGTTGGCCAAGGTGGGAGGGGGAGGAGAAGACTTTGGGGGAGGGGGTGAGCTTGTTCAGTGTTTTCACCGAGGTGATGTTTCAAAACTTATCAAATTGAACACTTTAAATAAGTGCAGTTTAAAAAGTCATTTATATCAATTTTATCCAAACTGGTTGATCTCTCATGCTTCTAGATGCACCGATTTTCTCCATCTTTCAACAGGCAACGACTCCCTCCCCCAAACATTGTTTTCTGTCTCCCCACAACTCAGTCAAGTCTGACACAGCTGTGAATGCCTGGTGTGAGTGGTTTAGGGTAGAATTCAAAGGAGGGAATTGAATCCCACGTCTAAATTGAAACTGCCAAACTGGGATGGCTTGTGTGGATCGGGAGACTATCCATAAATGAGTGAATTCAGCAGAAGCATGAGCTCAAAACCAAGGTGCTCATGAGAGTCCTCCCTCTGGAAATTCTTACAAGTCTTGGGATAGAGCATGGGATTTCCACTGGATGTGTGACAGGGGCTCAGACCAGTGTCATAAATCTTAAGGTGCAGAGAGAGCTCAGTGGGCACTTGGGTTCCTTGCACAGACGTAGAAGCCCAGATGGGCACCCAAAGAGCGCCCCCTCTGGCCACACTTTCTCACATTGCGCATCAAAGCCAGTGTCTCCCTCTGGGGAGAAGAGGAGGTGACTCCTGGCAGAACTGGATTTCCTCTGTAAAGAAACATCGGACATGGGAATGATCAGAGCAAAGAAGGGAGGTTGGCTACTCAGCAAACCTGAGTGCCGAGCCTCCTCTGCTGTCTTTGATCCTCTAGCCGGTCCATCCTGATCAGCCTCATGACACACACTGTAGCAACATCCCCCTGAGCCAGCATGCTGGCCATTGCAACCAAGGTCAGTCAGCTTGCGGGGACATGGCCCTTTAGGTCCCTCCGCTCTGCAAGGTTCTCTGCTCCAGAGAGACAAGATCTTCTCCAGCCTTCTCCTCCTCCCTCCACCCACACCCATCCCCATCCCACCCTGGAACATCACAGCAGAAACCAAAACAACCACTCCTTCTGAGGGGATAATCAAAGTGTGGTGTCTCTGGAGAGGACCTGGCTCTGTGGAGCAAGTCTTTAATTTCAAGCTGACAAGACAGAGAGCATGTGCCCTGGGCTCTCTGATAGCCAAGACGGATGGATGGCCAGGGAGTCCAGCTGGTGAGTAAGAGCAGGCAGAGGGCGGAAGGAGCCAGACAGGGAGGGGCAGAGAGCTTCTCAGGTGGGCAAAGGGAGCCGTCTACTCTGCAGGTCTGCTAGCTCTCTGCAAACCTGAGCTGCTGGCCCCTCATTGCCCGGAGGGAGGTCTACAGCCTCAGATACAGCTCCTGCCCATCCCCCCACCAGACATGAAGCAGGAAGAAACCCTGAAAGACAACCCAGGGTCATGGAACACCCCGAGGGCAGAGACTAGACCCTAAATACAGATCCCTGGGCGCCTGAACCCAGATGGCCAGAGCTGCCCCCTGGGAAAAGGGGCTCGCTGAGACATCAAGAAACAGACTTTGCAGGCATCCCTGGGGCTCTGGTCAACATCCTGTGCTCAAGAGAAAACTTGCCCATGGAGGTAGGGAATCCTGCCCAAGGTCACAGCACAAGTCAGTGATGAAACCAAGACTGTCAGAGAGTAGGTCTGGCATTCACAAATGAGACATCTCAAGACCTTGGTAAGGCCTCTATTTCTTAAAAACAAGACAAACAAACAAAATCCTTAGGCCTCGTTGGATACCACCAGTGCCACTCTGGGCTGCAGCAGCTGGGAGACAGTGAGGCCCTGGCCAGCTCAGCAGCTCTGTGGGTCAAATCCAGGCCTCAACAGAAGGACAGATTATTTCCTGGCTGGGCCTTCAAAGATCTGAAATCACAAACAGCCCCGAACAGACCCACCGCCCTCTTTACAGCTCTCTGGGCTCTGGCCCAGCGCTCCAGCCGTCAGCCGCTGCCATGCTGTGTGGAGGGCTTTTGTGGGCAGATGACTAAGACCAGGGTGGGCAGGCAGCTGTCAGGGAAACAGCTCCAACCGAGCCCAGAAACAGGCTGCCTTCTTCCTTTCCCGTGGCCCCACTTGCTGATACTGGGCCTGAGCACCTACCCTGGCTCCTTCGGGGATTATGTCAGGACTGACATCCTCAAGACCTCAGTTTCCCCATCTGTAAAATGGAAGGAGACAGGAGCCCCCCACCCCCACCCCCGTGTCTTCCTGGGTGATGATGGGACTGAACCTGTCTGGAAGCCTCGGCACACTGTGGGAACACGTCAGAAGGTGGGGTCTGGCTGACATCCACAGAGGAGCTGGAGGGGGCTCCTCACTGTAACGGAAGAGCTGGCTGGGTGCTGCCTGGTGCCACCGCCCCCCCCCCCCCCCCCCCCCCCCCCCCGCCCATCCCCACCCCCACCCCCATGTCTTCCTGGGTGATGATGGGACTGAACCTGTCTGGAAGCCTCGGCACACTGTGGGAACATGTCAGAAGGTGGGGTCTGGCTGACATCCACAGAGGAGCTGGAGGGGGCTCCTCACTGTAATGGAAGAGCTGGCTGGGTGCTGCCTGGTGCCACCCCCCCTCTCCCCACCCATAGTCCACGGAACTAAGAATGCTCTCACTGAGCACAGCTGGACCCGTCCACTTGCTCTCTTAGACAGCTCTGGGGAGCCCGTCTGGTCTCCTGGCTCCACTGGAAACCTCTGCAGGCCAGATGCAGGTCTGTCTCATGCCCCGTGCAGGCTGAGCACACAGCGACTTGATCAGCCCCTGCTCTCTGACATGACCCAGTCATGCTCCGGAGGGGGAGGTGGCTGACCTTTGCTGTAGGAAAGCCCTGAAGCTGGCCCCAGGGAACTGGCCCTCCTCTCAGGCGCAGTAAGCGCCCTACAGGGTGGCCTGGGGAGTGGGTCCTCAGTGCCCTTTCCAAGGCCTGCCCCCCTCTGCTGTCCTCTGTGTCATCAGGCCAGCACTGAACTCCAGGACACTCCAGCCTGGGTCCTGGCCGAGTGGAAGAAGTGATGACTTCAACTCTTAATGATACGGGGCTGCTGGGGGCTGTGCAGGAAATGCCCCCCTCCACCATCGCCAAAGGAACCCAGCTGCCCTTTCTCCTGTGCCCACGCGCCACGGTCCCCAGGGATTCCGGATAGGGTGCGAGCCGGCCCAGCTCCTGCCTCTTTCCTCGGTCTTTAATATTCATGAGCACTCCTAGCAGGGGAGCTAAAAATGTTCCGCTCCTAAATCTAACTGCTTTATAGAAGCCTAATTAAATTCTTTGGTGGAAGGGGAAAAAAGTGACCTTCAAAACTGCCAAAGCTCGTCGGAGTGGCTCGTCCCAGAAACCTTTCACCTCCTCTCCCCTCCCGCTGCGGTGGCCTTTCCTCTGCTGAAGAAACTCTCCCCCACCCCTCCAGCTGTGGGTCCAGAGGATGTTTCAGGAGTGGGCCCCCGACGGTGCGACTGCCTCCTGCCCGAGTAATGCAGTGATGGAGGCTCTTCTGGACACCAGATGACCTCGGTCCTTGCTGGAAACTGCAATCTCAGCCAGCAGATGGGGTTGAGGGGGGACAGATGGCAACAGGGAGGGATCAGCTATGGTGGAGAGAGGGGGACAGGGCGTCCCCACACTCTTCTGCAGCAAGCTACTCTGGGAATTTCAGACTTCCTCTTTCCCTGGATGCCTTGCCTGTGCATCCTGGCAAGGCCCAGATGGGCAGGGGAGAGAGGACAGCCCTTTGCAAGCCTGTGCCTGGGAACTCACATCCCTATTTGCTTTTCCTGTTTACCAGGGACAAACAGCCACGTCCCCAGAGGCCAGTGAAGGAAGATGTTCCTATTTGAGTTCCTCTGAATAAAAAGGAGGAGGGTCTAAATCCCCCACCCTCTTCTCTGTGACCTGAAAAGAGTTCCTTCATCCTGATAAGGGCTTCCCAGGTGGCTCAGGGGTAAAGAATCCACCTGCAATGCAGGAGACCCAGGCTCGATCCCTGTGTTGGGAAGATCCCCTGGTGGAGGGCCTGGCAACCCACTCCAGTATTCTAGCCTGGAAAATCCCATGGACAGAAGAGCTTGGCAGGCTATAGCCCATGAGGTCACAAGAAGCTGGACACAACTGAAGCAACTGAGCACGCCTCCTGAGAAAGTGCAAGAGATGTGAGGAGGGAGGTGGTGAGGATGTGAATTCCGAGCCCCTCACCTGAGCAGTGCCAGAATTTGCCCTTGACAGTGGTGCAGACATGGCTGAGGTTCAGCAAGACCCTCCTGCAGGAGAAGAAAGAGTCTAAGCAGAATCCCTGAGGCAGGGGACAGGAAGAGACCTAGAGACCTGGATCCACACGGTGAACAAGCATCAGGCCAGCTCTCAGAGGACCTGGGTTAACACAAGCCGAGTGAACATGGATGCTCACGCATGCCTGCAAGGAGATGACAGAGGTGCAGACTGAGACCAGCTGGTTTCTTTTCTCCTTTGGGAGGAGGTGATTTTTAGCTGGTCCAAATTCATCTTCTAATTGGTTGCCAAGGTGACTTTAGTGGTAAAGAATCCGCCTGTCAATGCAGGAGGCACTGGTTCAATCCCTGGGTTGGAAAGATCCCCTGGAGAAGGAAATGGAAACCCACTCCAGTATTCTTGCCTGGAAAATGCCACGGCCAGAGGAGCTTGGTGGGCTACAGTCCACGGGGCTGCAAAGAGCTGGACACGACTGAGCACACCCACATACACACACGTGTAAGTCATTCACAGACAATGTCACAGGGCAGCTTCGTGATTAGGAGCCGATAAGCCTACATGACACCTGGCTAGCCATGAGCCATTCAGTCTTGGGATTGTGTATTCTTCAAAATCACTTTCCTCCTGGTCATTCTGAGGCTGTCAAGATAGACTCTGCTTGGAGGGCAAACTCTCAGTGGTCACTGCATCCATCCTAGCCCATGCAAAAGTGGAGTCTAGCAAACCAAGCTCCCAGGCCGTATACAGAGGCCAGGCACAGCCAGCAGCCCTGGACAGCCAGAGAGGACGGCACAGCCTCCTCTGTGGTCTCCCCTTCAGGGTCCTCTCACTGCATCTATTTCCTCTCTCCACTCATTCTTGACTCCCCCTCTACTCCTGTCCTCTTGGGGTGCTCCATTCCCTCCCCAGACCCAAATCCTTTCCACTGTCATGTCCAGCTCCCCGAGGGGGCACTTCCCAAGCCAGGCCCGCATGCAGCCCAAGCAGGCTTCTCCCTGGCCCTGACCCTCGGGCTGGCCAAGCCGCTTGGAACTCCTCACCGCCTGAGCTGGAAGCAAACTCCTTCATGGACCTGACTCTTAACTCCCCTCAAGAGGTTCCTGTTCGTGCTTTGAATGCCTTTGGGAGCTCCCTGCGTGCCCTCAGAGACACAAAGTCTTCAAAGAAAGTGAATGAATCTGAGGTGGAATGAAAATGGAAGAATAAACAAACATTCATTAAGCTCGGGAGGGGAGACACTGCGCTGGGTGATGAAGGGGTGCAGGGCATGAAAACAGGCTTGTCCCGCCCTCAGGAAAGCTCAGTCTGAGACATAAGAAGAATGAGCAAAGGAAGGGGGTCGGTGAATGAACGCAGATGAGAGAGAGCAAGCAGGCGAGTGCGTGGGTTCCTGGACAGAGCGCGAATACCCAAGGCTCTGGGGACCCCCAGCACTGCTCCCGGTCAGAGGCGTTTTCTCACCCGTCTGCACCCCAGCCCATTCTTCCTCTCCAGGCTCCCTCAGGGCCGGCTCTCCCCAAGGTGAGTGTTCAGACTGCCTCCTCCACCCTTCCCTCCACTACTGAGTCTATTTTGGTGTCTCTGCTGCACGAGGCAGGCCTCCCTCTGCTCACAGCTGCTGCTTTCCCACTCCGCCTTCCGAGGCCTTGAATCAAATGGGAGTGAGCAGGGCCGCCCCCATCTTGGGCTGAAACCCGGCCTGCTCAGGCCTGCTCCAGGAGAAGCGCTTGGGTGCCAAGGAGCCCCACCAATGGCCACATAAGGGCACCTGAGTTGATGGCCAACCATGCTGGTCCGGGGCAGCGCCCCCACCCTCTGCCCCCCACCATGCCAGGGCCTGGGGACGGGTCCGTGAAGCAGAAAGAGAAAGGACCTGTGCCCCCAGTCAGCGGGGTACAAAGGCACTGCCAGGCTCCTGCAGGGTCCTTCAGTTCAGTTCAGTTCAGTTCAGTCGTTCAGTCGTGTCCAATTCTTGGCGACTTCATGGACTGCAACATGCCAGGCCTCCCTGTCCATCACCAACTCCCAGAGCTTACTCAGACTCACGTCCATAGAGTCAGTGATGCCATCCAACCTATTTCATCCTCGGTCATGCCCTTCTCCTCCCATCTTTAATCTTTCCCAGCATCAGGGTCTTTCCCAAGGAGTCAGTTCTTCACATCATGTGGCCAAAGTATTGGAGTTTCAGCTTCAGCATCAGTCCTTCTAAGGCTGTTAACAATTAGACACTGTTAAAGCATGTTATGGGTTTCCCTAGTGGCTCAAATGATAAAGAATCCATTTGCATTGTGGGAGACCTGGGTTCGACTGCTGGGTCGGGAAGATCCCCTGGAGAAGGGAATAGCTACCCACTCCAGTATTCTTGCCTAGAGAATTCCAGGGACAGGCGAGCTCAGCAGGCTACAGCCCCTGCAGTCACAAAGAGCTGGATACACCTGAGTGACTGACACACACAAACCATGTTATGTTGAGCAATAAAAATAAACAACATTTCTGGTGTGTAAATTAATGGTAATTATTTTTTAGTAGGGGTTTCCCTGGTGGCTTAGTGGTAAAGAATCTGCTTGTCAATGCAGGAGACTAGGGTTCAACCCCTAGGTTGGGAAGATTCCCTGGAGAAGGAAATGGCAACCCACTCCAGTATTCTTGCCTGGGAAATGCCATGGACAGAGGAGCCTGGTAGGCTATAGTCCACGGGGTCACCAAAGGGTCAGACACAGCTTAGTGACTAAACAACAACAGCAATTTTTTATTAAGATACATTTAATTGGAGAAGGCAATGGCACCCCACTCCAGTACTCTTGCCTGGAAAATCCCATGGGCAGAGGAGCCTGGTAGGCTGCAGTCCAAGGGATTGCGAAGAGTTGGACACGACTGAGCGACTTCACTTTCACTTTTCACTTTCGTGCATTAGAGAAGAAAATGGCAACCCACTCCAGTGTTCTTGCCTGGAGAATCCCAGGGACGGGGGAGCCTGGTGGGCTGCCGTCTATGGGGTCACACAGAGTCGGACACGACTGAAGTGACTTAGCAGCAATGCTGGAACACAACTTCTGAGTTTCACAGATGTAGGCTTGTCTTAATATCGCTATTACAGCCTTGTTTGGTCTCTTGAGACAGTTATCCCTAGGACTTGAGTTTGGCCCTCTACCCTCCCTGTACCGTGGTGTGTATGTGAGTGTGTGTTTGTATGTCCGTATGTGTGTATAGGGGGTGGGATACAGAGCTAGGGTTCCAGATTTTATGCAGATGTTTCCAATGTTCTGTGTAGCTTTGAGCCATGTGCAGAGAAGATGCAGTTTGACCTGGGATCCCTTCAACAAGTCAGTGTCTGAGGCTCTGTTAGCATGAATGGGCATCAGAATATAGCAGATGCTCTTGGGTGGAGGCGGGGGGGGGGGGGGGACACCCAGACCCCATCTTCAGGAACCAGGCCTTCAGTTCTCCAGCTGCCTGAGCACTGCCTGCTGATGGCTTCCCAACGATATCCTTGGCAAAAGGGAGCTGTCCTCCCCAATGTGAGGGACCTTCCACAGAGGCTGCCCACACCAAAGACTTATCCATGTGGGATGCAGAGGCTTGACCCCCTCACCTCCACTCGAGGTAACGTTGAAGGACCTTGGTCTGGGCTTGGCCAAGGTCTTGTAACCATGTGTGCTTACCTTGTCCCTCTGCCCCACCTGTTTCCCTCACTTTCTTACGGGTGTTATTCTCCTACAACAGGGATCCCCAGCCTCTATGATCTAATGCCTGATGATCTGAGGTGGAATTGATATAATAACAATATAAATATAGTGCACAAGGGGGGTTCAGGAGGGAGGGGACGTGTGTATACCAATGGCTGATTCATGCTGATGTGTGGCAGAAACCAACACAACATGGTAAAGCAATTATCATCCAATTAAAAATAAATGCATTAAAAAAAAATAAAGTGCACAATAAATGTAACGCACTTGAATCATCCCAACACCATTCTCTGTCCCAGTTCTTGGGAAAATTGTCTTCCATGAAGCTGGTCTCTGGTGCCAAAAAGGTTGGGGGCCATCCCCAGGAATCCTCTTGAGTGTGCCTACCTGTCTCGGAGCCTGAGCTCTGAGAGGGTAGCCAAGCTGCAGCCAGTGAAATGCGATGAGGAGAGCACACAGCTAGGCACGGTGCCTGACTGGCGGCTGCTCTGATCCTCCGTGGAGGGCGTTGTTTCCCAGCCCTGGCTGAACATCAAAATCAGCTGTGTGGCCTAGAAAAAAGAGAGCCAGCTGTTTAGGCCACTTCCCCAGAGATTTTGATCCAGGAGGACTGAAACCGGTCCCAGATCTCTGAATTCTCAGAAGTTCTACAGGTGTTTCTGACAGATAGCCAGGGCTGACAAGCACTGACCCAGGTCATCTGTCTCTCCCACCATCACCTCTTTAATTTACAGGCAAGAACCACAGACCCATGTAGGGCAAAGTGACCTGCTCAAGGGCAGGCAGGTACTTAGCTGCCCGGATAGGGCTCAATTCATTAATCCTGACTCCCTCAGGGTCAGCGCCTGGCAGGGACGTGGGGGCAGGGAACCATCTGGAAAAGGCCCTTGAGTCCAACTCTCTCCCACAGAATCACAAGATAATCACATTTATTAAGCAAATCTCAGAACATCTGGCCTGGTTGGCAATATAAAAGCAGTGTAGATTCAAGCACGCTGAGCTCCCAGAGGAGGGAGTCCTCAATGTGATGTGATTATCAGGGAGGTCTTCAAGGAGGAGGTGTGCCCTATACCAAACTTTACAGAACAGTGAGGCTTTGGTTAGGGAGCAGGCAGGAAGGATGTCAACACCAGAACTAGTCATCTCAATCAGAGGTCAATCAGTTTCTAAGGAAACCAGTGCTGATCTGTATTCTCATCATCCTTCTGGCAAGACTGAGGGATCTCAGGGGCACTCAGACTCATGGACCAGCAGGCAACAATTGCTCAGTTTTTAGAAAAATGTATTTTGTTCTAAAGATTAAAACTTAGACGAGGGTTTGTTTAGAAGCTGGTTGATCTGTACTTCAGCAGCCCCACTTGCCTCTAAGTGCTTAAGTCCCAGAAGCCATGGATCTATGTGTTACAACACAGGCAGAGACTAGGGCCTGAGTTCACACTTATAAGCTGTGTGAACTTGGCCAAGTTTCTTAACCTCTCTGAGCCTCTACTTGTTCAACTTTAAAATGGGGACAATAAAACTTGCCCTCCTCCCTCTCTCTCAGTTATTAGAAGGATCAAATGGTATCATGATGGCCAGAACACTTCTTTACACAGCAAAGCACACTGAAAGTGTGAGCTGCTACTATTTTCCACATTTCTCTCTTTAAATTCAGGATGCAGAGCCCAGGGAGGTTTCCGTCAATGCCCAGAACCCTACAGTGAGCCATATGGGGCACAGAGGCAAGAGCAAAGTTCCCCCAACCTGACCCTAATCCTTTTTCCAGTACCAATATAGCAGCTATCTCTTCCTCAAATCTTTCTTCTCTGATTTCTTAGCCACTGTGGAGAATTGTGCATTCTCACCTTGCCCTAAATTTGTAGTCTTTGATGCCTCCTAATCTTTTGATCCCCTCTGCAGCAGCCTGCCAGCCTGTGTCCTTCTTGCCTGCGTGTCATCTTGAGGGTCCCCCATCTATCCTCTCTTCACTTTGGACAACCTAAACTCAGTCTGAGATCAGCTCCTCCCGGGCCCCAGATAATTATAATCCTCCTCTCTGTAGGATTTCCATCCTCCCATTTATAACACTGGAAGAATGTTACCTGCTGATTCATTCATAGAGAGACACTCGGCTGGGCACTTGGGATACAGAGGTTATAAGCGATCTGGGGACTTCCCTGGTGGCCCGGTGAAGTTAAGACTCCATATTCCCAATGCAAGGGGCACAGGTTTGATCCCTGATTGAGGAACTAAAAGATCCCACATGCCTTGGACAAAATAAATACAAACTATAGTAGTGACTATAGCTGTTGGGTTTTGTGCCATGGTAAGTCATTTCAATCGTGTCTGACTCTTTACGACTCTATGGACTGTACCCTGCCAGGCTCCTCTGTCCGTGGGATTCTCCAGGCAAGAATACTGGAGTGGGTTGCTATGCCCTCCTCCAGGGGATCTTCCCAACCCGGGGATGGAACCCGCATTTTTTACATCTCCTGCAGTGGCAGGAGGGGTTTTTTTGTTTTGTTTTGTTTGTTTTACCACTAGCGCCACCTGGGAAGCCACACGTTGTACATTACATTCCTATAAAATAAATAAGGATCTGTAAAAGAGCCTTGAGGGCTCATCACCAGTCATTGCCAGGCTAGATGGAGGGGAGCCAGCCTCTCATGGAGCCTGGGCTGAAGGGCTGGACTCAGGTTCTCAACTTCTACTTGCTCCCCTCCCCTGTTATCTTCTCCTGTTCAAATCCATCCTCTGCTGCAGAAACCTCCTGCTGCCTCTGTGCCAGCTTCCAGGTCTCCAGTGTCAAACCCTTGGGGGGCCTCTCTGCCCCCCATCCCCTCCCCAGCCCTCTCCCCAGCCTTTCTCCCCACAGAGTCCCTTCCAAGTCCAACAGCCCAGCTCTGACTCTGAATTCTAGGAGAGACAGTCACGTCCCCCACCCTGGGGTGTGGTGCCAGCCAAACTAATCAATGGCAGAGCAGTAGATTAAGGGGCCAGGCCCGAAGCCATCCATCACTGTCGTTTACCCCGGCCTGTCAGCCTGCAAATGGAAAAGGAGATGATGTGAAACAACCCATCTGCAGGTTTTTAACGCTCTTTACAAATTGCTGTGGTGAATAACTTGTTGCCTGTATTTATCCCTTTTCAAATTGTCTCTTAGCTACAGTCATCCGTCTTCATTCTACACCCTGATGGCGCGTGCACTGCCAGTTGGGCAACCTCATTATTTCCCTGAGTCTCCTGCCAGGAGGAGGAAGGGGATGAAGGGGGGAAGGGGGGACAGAGGAAGAGGGGGAGGGAGATGGGGTGGGAAGGTGTTGGTAGAGGAGGGGCCAGGCTAGGGAAACTGCTTGGGCAAGAGCCTAGTCAGCTGGGATCAGACCCCAAAGGTCCTCACCTCCCCAGCCCCTGGTGGGAGAACCTGCCCTCTTTCAGAGATTTGACCCGGGACTGCCCTTCACAGAGGGGGCTCAGGACACACCGCCCCCACCCTGAGTTGCCAGACCAATGGTCAGAATTTACAAGTCACGGTCATAGACTATGGCCACTCTCTATCCCCACCCTCAAGCAGAGTCCATCTGCCAATCCAATTACAACACTTTATCATGGAAAAGTTATTTTGATATTTCTCCATCTTCATCCCCTGTATGTCAAGACCTGCCACTTCCTTCTCTCCACTGAGACCGTCCCTGTGTTTTAGCTTCCACCACCTTAAAGTCTATCTGGCATCCCTTCTTCCCCAGCTTAGAGCCATAGCCTCCTAACTGGTTGATCTCCCCTCCAGCCCACCCTCCTTCACTCTCAGCAGAAAAATGAAACTTCCTTCAGAGGCCATGTTCTTTCTTAACTCCATCAGTATTTTCCAGTGATCCATGTGCTCCCTGCATTAGAATCGTTGGACACCACGCCCCAGACCACTGATGCAAGGAAGCAGAAGGCTGGTTTTAAACAAGTTTTCCAGCTGGTTAGTGTGCACTGCACTAACCAGCCCCGGAGGAGGGCCATGGCCCTAGACATTCCACTTGACATCTGAGAGATGCAGTGATTTGCCCCAGGTCCCACAGCTAGCTGGCAGCTGAACGGGAAGCAGCAATCCAGTGCCCTTCCTGCTACACTCCAGGGAAATCCTTGTGTGCACAATAGCTGTTGGTGTGAGCATCTCTCTGACTGGAACGTAAGCTTCTTGAGGGCAAGGACAATGTTGTATGCCCCCTCTGTATCCCCACTTCCTCCTCCAAGTTTGGCGCAAGTCCTGGTATATTGATATTTTTGGTAAGCCAGAAAAGTGAAGAGCAGTGTTCAATAACTGAAGCCCCACATTGAAGTCTTGCTCCAGAGAAGGAAGACCGTGTGGGCAGCTGAGGGCAGGAAGCCCCTTTGCAGGGCACAGAGCGCCTCCCTTCTTGTTGATGTACTGCAAACCAAATCAAAATCCACCTTGCTGTCAAGTGCAGCATTTCTGACACTGCATCCAACATTTTGCTCTGTCTTCCACAGCAGACCTGTAAATATTTGAAAGCAGCTGTCAGGATCCACTTAGATGTTCTCTCTTCCAGGATGAAAGTCCCCAGCTCCCTCAACCACTGCTCACATGGTTTGATACACAGATCACCACCCCAACCCCACCCCAGGCATCACAGTACCCCTCCTCCAAATGCCATCCATTTGTCAATGTCCTTGCTCAACTGCAATGAAATGCAATGCTCCAGATGTGGTCTGGCTACAGCCAAACACAGAGGGACAAACCATTATCTCCCTGCTTCTGGGCTCTGGGCTTCGATTAATACAGTCCAAGATTGCATTAGCTCCCTGGCAGCTTCACCCACTGCTGGCACACACAGTACTTTGTCTGCTAATCCATCTAACTTGATTACTGTCTAATCCACAATTCTCCATCGTGTCCCCAAGGGTTACATCAAAGTCTTTACAAAACGCCTTGCTCAAATCTAGATTGGCGATGTCCATAGCTCACCATGTGTCTACCAGCCCAGAATACCTAACAACTCCCAAAAGAGACCATTTTGGCTGGACCTGGGCTTGGTAAACCCAAGACAATGCTAGTGATCCCTCCTTTTCTTTCCTATAGGCATGTGAACCAGCCACTCAATGGTCTTTGCTCAGGGACCTCTATGGAACTTTCCTCACTTAAGGTGCTTGCTCAGCACCCGGAATGAACAACTGCGATGGGCCACCTGATGGATTACACCTTCTGTGAAGTTTATGGTGGTGAGCACAGGTTGCCTGGGGGAAACACAGAGAGGGGAGGGGGTCCAAATACCACAAACTCAAGAATGCCCACGGAGGTTGTAAATAACCTGATAGAGGGATTCTGAGTCTCTGGGTTGGGAAATGTACTAACAATGCCTGATGTATTTCACTCTCCCTGCATGGGGTCTGAGTCAAAGAAAATATGAAAAAAAATCACTGGAATCCCAATTCTGCCAAACCATTTCCTTTCTCCTATAATTAGGTACTCCAGATTTTTAGTATCATTTTTTTGTGTGTGTTTGTTTCTTCTGATCTCCACAGGCTATTTTTAAACCAATCATGACTCACTTTTTGAAAGGCGTTAAAAAAAAAAAAAGCTTTTTTCCCCAGCAATCAAATGTTCCTGTCCTCTGGGTGACACGTATCTAGGTAAGTCATAACTGGGTGACAGACAAGGAGGCCTAGGAGAACATGTGGGAGGAAGGCCTGCTATGGGCTGGGGGGCGGTGAGGGGAGACATCACACGCAGTGACCACATCACACACAGGGGCTGAAGCCCCTGGCCCGCCCCACTGATGAACGCTTACTGCTTCCTCCAAGAGGGAGAAGAATGCAGTTTCTCAGAGAAACAGTGCTGAAGGCAAGAAGGCATAGCTCTGGAAAAGAAGGTGGCTATGAGCTGTCAGCATTAGGAGGGGCTGTCCATCAAAGTAGTGAGCTCCCTGTCTCTGGAAGTATTCAAACCAAGCATGACAACAATCTCAGTGTTCAAGGCCCTTTCTGATGCCGACTCTGCAACCTCTGCCAGAGAGGCTGCTGGGAAAATTCCAGCTCCAAAAAAGAAATCAAGGCACAATGTCCCAGGGCTTGTCTGACCATGGGGCTCCAGGAAGGATGAGACGCTGACACTCTCAGCCATGCCTGTGCTTGTCCCCCACACAGTGCCAATGCAGGGAGGGTGGGGGTGCTCCTGCATTCGGCCTTTCCAGAGTGAACCATCTGAGAGGCAAGTCCTTGAACGTTCTCTGCCCCAGCCGGTTACCACAGTCTCTACCTAGTTAACTTATATACTCTCCCTGCCTCCCCAAAGGGCCTCAAATGTAATTAACTAGCTGGTCATGGATTCATTGTCTGCTTCCTTTAAGTGTGCAGGAGCTTTATAGAAACTCCTGTAAACCCAGTTCCTTCTTTCTGGGAGTTTACAATCTAAGATCAACCTGCTGAAATGAACACATATGTGGAACACACTGCCACATAGCAGTGACACAAACCTGGAGCAATTCAATGGCCCTGGGTGTGACACTGCGAAAGTGTGTGTGCCCACACGTGGGCATGCATGTGCTTGTGTATATGTGTGTACAGGAGAGGGGAAATTATCACATTTGCTTTGGGTCATCTCTCAACTGCACAAGTCCTTTCTTCACCCACCAAGAGTCTGCCATGTTCCCCCTATCCCACCCTCCTGACATTTAAACTCAACTCCCAAGGAGGACAAAGTTACAGGTGAGAGGGGCCAAAGAAAGTCTGGGAACCGTAGAGTCTGCAAATCCCTTCTCCATCCATTATTCTGAGATCGTCCATCCAGTAACCAAATAGTTATCCAGCACCTACCGTGCTTCAGGCACTGTGCCCAGCACTGAGGGTGCAGCAGTGACCGAAATCAGACTAGAACCTGATCCCACATGAAGCTCACAGCCTAGTGAACACAGACATCAGCAATCAGAAACGGTGTCCTGACAGTTCACTCTACTAAGTGCAAGACCAGAAAATTATATAGTGCTGTGCAGCTTGTAACCCAGAGCTGACCTAATCCAGACTCAGGGAGGGAGGGGAGGGGACATTCAGGCTAGGAGCTGAAGGATGAGGGATAGGTAATCAGAGGGGGCGGGGGGAGGTGGGATGACAAGAGGGAGCCTAGCCTCCTGGATTGAAAGAGGCAACAACCTGTGAAGGGCATGCATGTTCATCCAGGAAACATGGAATGCCTACACATGTGTTATATGCTTTGGGGTGCTGGAGACGTGTGGTGTCCAAGGCAGCTGCAGCCCTGCTCTTCAGTCTAGATGGGAGGTATGCATTGCATCTTTGATGTGATTTTTTTATTGAAATAAAATTAATTTACAGTGTTGTGTTAGTTTCAGGTGTACAGCAAAGTGATTCAGTTACACACACATGCACACACACACACACATCCTTTTTCAGACTCTTTTCCATGATAGGTTATTACAAGATGTTAAATATAGTTCCCTATGCAATACAGTAGGTCCTTATCAGTTATCTATTTTAAATATAGTAGTATATGTCTGTTAATCTCAAACTCCTAATTTATCCCTCCCCATCCCCTTTCTTTTAGGTAAGCATGTTTGATTTCTATGTCTGTGAGTCTGTTTTGTGACTAAGTCCATTTGAATCGTTTATTTTAGATTCCACATTTAAGTGAGATTGTCTGATGTTTTTCTTCCCCTGTTCGGCTTGCTTCACCTAGCATGATTACCTCTAGGTCCACTCATGTTGCTGCAAATTGCATTATTTTTTTTTGTGTGGCTGAGTAATATTCCATTGTATATATGTACCACATCTTCTTTATCCATTCATCTCTTGATGGAAATTTAAGTTGCTTTCATGTCTTGGCTATTGTAAATAGTGCAGCTATGAACATCGGGGTGCATGCATCTTTTTGAACTAGACTTTTTATCTTTTCTGGATATATGCCCAGGAGTGGAATTGCTGGATCATAGATAACCCTATTTTCAGTTTTTTAAGGATCCTCCATACTGTTCTCCATAGCATCGAAGCAGACATCCTTAAACTTCAAAATAATTGCTTCATGACAATTATTGTCCTCCCATTTCCCCACCCATCTCTGGTTACCTGTTCCTCATCCTTCAGCTCCTAGCCTGAATGTCCCCTCCTCTCTCTCCCTGCGTCTGAATTAGGTCAGCTCTGGGTTACAAGATCCACAGCACTATATAATTTTCTGGTCTTGCACTTAGTAGAGTAAGTCCTCCCAAGGAAAATGTCAGAGTCGAGGGCAAGTTTCCTCACCTGCAAAATGGAACAGGACCTGACTGGGACACACTTCAGAGTTGCAATTAACTCCATCAAGTCAGTTTTGATGGTTGGTTGAGTGGTGGAGACTGGGGAGGCAGAGAGAAGTGGAGGATTCCTGCCTCCATCACCTGGTGGATGATGATGCGAGATTGTTAACCAAGACAGGGACGTGAGACCAGAACAGTTTCGAGCATGTTCCATGAGGATAATTTGGGGAGTATTCAGCTCATCCTGGGTCTGTGTTCTCCAGGGACATGCTGAAGAGGAGTCTAGGGAAGTCTAAGAAGAGGTACTAAGTAAGCTTGTCTTGAAAGGCAAATAGAATGGGAGTGTGAGGGAGGCACTTAGAGAAGAATTCCAGGAAAGGGCCAAGGCTTGAAGGCTTATTTGGGCACTTGGAGCCCCTGGTGGCTCAGACAGTAAAGCGTCTGCCTGCAGTGTGGGAGACCTGGGTTTCATCCCTATGTTGGGAAGATCCTCTGGAAAAGGAAAGTGCAACCCTCTCCAGTATTCTTGCCTGGAGAATCCCATGGACATGGGATCACAAAGAGTCGGACACGACTGAGTGACTTCACTTTCACTTTGTGTGGCTGGACCAGGACCATGCACACACATCACAGAAGGATGGAAGCCAGGCAGAGGGCAAGACGCTGAGGAGTTTGGACTTTGTCCCAAACAGGAGTCATTGAAAAGTGTTAAGAAAGAAAATGACATGGTCAGATTTACGCTCTGGAAAAAAAAAGTCGTTGCATCTGCAGAGTTGAGGGTGGCTTGGGGACAGCAAGAGGCAAGGGGAGAAGACAGCTGGGTAATTGGCAGGGCCATCTAGGAGCTCAAAAGCACAGGATGAGGGGACTCTTTGGGTGTAGAAAGGTGAGCCACGGAAGGAGGAAGTGAAGGTGAATTCCAGATTGATTTCCTGCTCAGCCCATTGAATGTTGAACTTGAAAATTTCATGAAATAGAAAATTAGAGATACCAAGGGAACATTTCATGCAAAGATAGGCACAATAAAGGAGAGAAATATATGGACCTAACAGAAGCAGAAGATATTAAGAAGAGGTGGCAAGAATACATAGAAGAACTATACAAAAAAGATCATAATGATTCAGTTAACCATGATGGTGTGATCACTCACCTACAGCCAGACATCCTGGAATGTGAAGTCAAGTAGGACTTAGGAAGCGTTACTACAAACAAAGCTAGTGGAGGTGATGGAATTCCAGTTGAGTTAGTTCAAATCCTAAAAGATGATGCTGTGAAAGTGCTGCACTCAATATGCCAGCAAATTTGGAAAACTCAGCAGTGGCCACAAGACTGGAAAAGGTCAGTTTTCATTCCAATTCCAAAGAAAGACAATGCCAAAGAATGCTCAAACTACCACACAATTGCACTCATCTCACACGCTAGTAAAGTAATGCTCAAAATTCTCCAAGCCAGGCTTCAGCAGTATGTGAACAGTGAACTTCCAGATGTTCAAGCTGGATTTAGAAAAGGCAGAGGAATCAGACATCAAATTGCCAACATCCATTGGATCATCAAAAAAGCAAAAGAATTCCAGAAAAACCTCTACTTCTGCTTTATTGACTATGCCAAAACCTTTGACTGTGTGGATCACAACTAACTGTGAAAAATTCTTCAAGAGATGGGAATGCCATACCACCTGACCTGCCTCCTGAGGAATTTGTATCCAGGTCAAGAAGCAACAGTTAGAACCAGAAATAAGACAATGGACTGGTTCCACACTGAGAAAGGAGTATGTCAAGGCTGTATATTGTCACCTTGCTTGCTTAACTTACATGAAGAGTATGGCATGTGAAATGCCAGACTGGATGAAGCACAAGCTGGAATCAAAATTGCCGGGAGAAATATCAATAACCACAGATATGCAGATGACACCACCCTTACGGCAGAAAGTGAAGAACTAAAGAGCCAATTAGTGAAAGAGGAGAGTGAAAAAGCTGGCTTAAAACTCAACATTCAAAAAACTAAGATCATGGCATCTGGTCCCATCACTTCATGACAAATAGATTGGCAAACAATGGAAACAGTGACAGATTTTTTTTCATAGGCTCCAAAATCACTACAGATGGTGATTGCAGCCATGAAATTAAAAGATGCTTGCTCCTTGGAAGAAAAGCTATGACCAACCTAGACAGCATATTAAAAAGCAGAGACATTACTTTGCCAACAAGAATCCATCTAGTCAAAGCTATGGTTTTTCCAATAGTCATGTGTGGATGTGAGAGTTGGACCATGAAGAAAGCTGAGTGCTGAAGAATTGATGCTTTTGAACTGTGGTTTTGGAGAAGACTCTTGAGAGTCCCTCAGACTGTAAGGAGATCCAATCAGTCCATCCTAAAGGAAGTATTTTGGGGGCTCCAAAATCACTGCTGATGGTAACTGCAGCCATGAAATTAGAAGACGCTTACTCCTTGGAAGAAAAGTTATGACCAACCTAGATAGCATTTTCAAAAGCAGAGACATTACTTTGCCGACTAAGGTCCGTCTAGTCAAGGCTATGGTTTTTCCTGTGGTCATGTATGGATGTGAGAGTTGGACTGTGAAAAAGGCTGAGCACCGAAGAATTGATGCTTTTGAACTGTGGTGTTGGAGAAGACTCTTGAGAGTCCCTTGGACTGCAAGGAGATCCAACCAGTCCATTCTAAAGGAGATCAACCCTGGGATTTCTTTGGAAGAAATAATGCTAAAGCTGAAACTCCAGTACTTTGGCCACCTCATGCGAAGAGTTGACTCATTGGAAAAGACTCTGATGCTGGGAGGGATTGGGGGCAGGAGGAGAAGGGGACGACAGAGGATGAGACGGTTGGAAGGTATCACCAACTTGATGGACATGAGTTTGAGAAAGTTCCGGGAGTTGGTGATGGACAGGGAAGCCTGGTGTGCTGCAGTCCATGGGGTTGCAAAGAGTCAGACACGACTGAGCAACTGAACTGAACTGAAAGATGTACAGAGGTGGTCAGATAAAGGAATCGAGACCAGCTGCACAACAGGGCTGAGGTTGTAGGCTGGAGGCAGATACAGGTTTGAGGGTGAAGATGGAGGCTGAGATCCTCCTGCCACTTCCACGGAAACAGCCTGCTTCCCCCTCTACCTCTTGGGCTCCATGTTACCATTTGTCCTGTTGCTTAGGGCAAACCCCAGAGGAAGTCCTAAACCTTCTTCTCTTTCACCTTCGCTTTCTCCCCACACCCCAGCCGTCAGCTCCACCTGTGGGCCCTCTCCCTCTCCAAGGCAGGCGGGCACATGTGTCCTCGTCCCTCCGCCTGCTCCCAGCCCCTGTCATCTTTCTCCCGGGACCACACGACAGCCCCTACCGAGGGCCTCCTTCCCATTCTCGCCCTCTTCCTGTCTCTCCAAGCCCATTCCCTCCAGCAGTGATCAGACCAGGTCACTGCCGAGCATGACACCCTCCAGGGGCTCCTCTGCACCTTCAGAGCTAAACGCTGACTCCTTGCTTGGCTCTCAGCTCTGCCTGAGCTTGTCCCTGGGCCATCCCTCTCCTGTCTCCCTTGCACTACTCCCCTCTGTGGTTCCCTCTGCTCCTTGGGCTGCTGACCTTGCTCCCCACTGAAAACCTTGGGGTTTGCAGAATGTACTGCCTCCTGGCCCTTCTTGTCATGCGGGTCCCTACAAGAGCATCACTCTGTGGAGCCCTCCCTGAGGGCAGCCACCCACCACTCTCCCTTGTTTTCCTTGTTTATCGATTTGTTTATTACATGTCTCCCACATGCTAGCTGAGAGCTCACCCAGAGTTGGGTCTGTTCACCATCACACCCTGGGGCTTCACAAGAGCTTGCTCTAGCTGGTGACCTGCAGATGCCTGCTGGATAGATGCATAAATAAACAATGGAACAGATGGGCATAAAGGTGATATCTGATGCTAGGAGAAGATAAACCCCACAGACAGAGAAAGTACAGTCAGGGAGAGACAGTCTAGCTGAAGAAGAAGGAAAAGAATCAAGAGATACTGTTATGAAATAAATCAAGGAAAAAGAGAATTGTTCAATGGAAGGACTGGTCCCATTTCCAAAAATTGCTAGAGGGACATTGTAAGGGCCCACAGACTTCCACTGGCTTTAATGAAAGGAGATTACTTAGGACCCAGGGGAACCATGGAGGGCTGGCAGGTGGCTGCCAGGGGCTGGTGTCATTGGCTGGAATGGAGGGGTGGGTGGGGCATATCTGGCTGGAACAGGTGGGTGTGGGTATCCAGGCAAAGGACTTCTCTTAAAGACTGGCTTCTGGCCTGAGCAGAAAGAATAGAGGAGAAAGATAAGCATCTGAGATTACACAGCAAGAAACAAACTGGGCTTCTCAGAGGTTTACAGAAACATACTGTGCCCCAGACAGAGTCAAAGTGATGTGCATCCCACATGCACTTAAAAGCAAGGGCTGCACAGGGAAGAGCTAAGAAGGGGTTTTAGATGGCATGGCTGGCCTCTCCTCTAGGTCCTAAGCAGTTTATTCTGGCCCCACCAATGAACTTCCAGCCCATATAGCCAAGACAGAGGCCAGCAGTGATTGGACATCCACCCCAAGAGGTGACGGAGGGACTAATCAACTGTTGCTTCTTGAACATGCCCTTTTGAGGTCTCACCCTAGACCCCAAGTGGATCATCAGCATGTTCCCCCAGCCACCCACTTCTACGCCCCCCACAGCAGCACAGGTCAATACAGCTCCCTCCAGCTCGTCACATTTCCAGCGATACAATATTCAGCACCAACTTAGATCTGATACCCAGGCAGCTGTCCAGTCTTACTTCCACTGTGAACCAGAGCCTGGCTCTGAGCAAGCTTCCCTCTTGGCCTCAGCGTCTAGTGGACGGAAAGGAGCTTCCATCCTGCCGTGGTGGGTGAGAAGCTGGTGTAGGGAGTGGAGAGCAAAGCTATGCATTTCTCATGTCTCACACGGTAATTAAGGGTCAGCTTTGTACCCAGTCCCACTCCCCACCACACACTTGCTCCACTCAAATTTACAGTTGCAGGAAATGTGGTGGATTAAGAGTCAAAAGAGGCAGGTTTCAATCTTCGTTCTGTCCCCAGCTAGCTCTGGGAGGTTAGATATGCCACTTACTCCCTGTGGATCAGTTAAAAAAAAAAGGAGGGTGCGGGGCAGGGGGCTAGAACCACCTCTCAGTCTCCTCCATCTTTCTCAGAGACTCCGAATATCTGAGTCTGATTAATCACTGTGTCCCTCAAGTTCAACAGTCAACTCTCAAAGAACATATGATCACCGGGTGAAACGCTGGCTCCCTCGGGGATGCTCACAGAGTTTGGTCACTTGAGTTGAGAGATGGAAACGGACTGAAAGAGGGGCGAAGGACACTTATGAAAGAGTCTCAGATCCAAAGACAACAAGAGGTTCAGCAAGGGCATTGTACACCTTCTGAGAAAGGAACAAGAGGAAAGAGAAGGAAACAGCTGGTCTTTTACAAAGAGAATTTGTGGTCCAGGGGAAGAGAGGGAACTTCCCCGCAGCCCGCCCTGACAGGAAACAAGGAAACATGTCAGCTATGGGATTGAAGGGCTGAGGGAGGTGGTGTGGAAGGTGCAGGCAGCTTCCGCGCCAGGCACAACTAACCCCAAACAACTCCAATAAGACATCCATGTTTAACAGGTTTTGAGGAAATTGGGGATTATGAATTGGCCCAGAGGTAGCAGAGGCTTATCCGAGTTGGGGACAGGGAAAGATATGAAGTAGCTAAAAACACATCACAAAAAGTGGATGCTGGTGGTCCCACTCCCACTGAGGATGGTTTGCTTCCAGAATCTTTTCTTAAGGAAAATGCTGCCTTTCCCTAAAACTAGATGGGCAAAGCCTGGAGCATGAACCATGGGGACCAGCACCAGGGAGAGAAATGCATTTAAACATGTCTGGGGTGACCAGGATGGGGTGTGTGAAGGGAGTGTGTGATGAACTGTGTAGGTCTGTGATCTCCCAACAGGCAGTCTTCCTTCGAGTGCCTCCTCCAATGACCTGATGAGGAGTCTTCCGCTCCTGTTTCCTGGTCCATCAGCTTCTTTTCATGAACTTTACCCCTTGCCCTGCTCACCCTGAGCCCCATTGAGAGCTCACACTTCAAACAAAAAACTAAACATAAACAGAGCCCCCACCCTCACCCCACCCCCAGGCAGGACCCTTGGAACCAGTCGGTTCCCCCTTTTAAACACGGCCTGGGCTGAGCACCGGAAGATTGATGTTTCCTTTTCTTCTCCTGCCCTACATGGCTCCCCAGGCCTCCAGAAAATAAGATTCAGAGGCTGGAGGACAGCAGCCCCTGTGTCAGGAAGCCCAACACCAGTGCTTAGAAGAGACCATGATAAGTGGTCAATTCTCCCCTCATTAGAGCGAAAGGTGGTCTGATTGGAAGTAATTCCCATCTTGGGAGGGGAGAGCTCCGAGCAGGGAGCCACGGAGTCTGAGAGACATCCTTCTCTAGGTTCTGCGGAGCTGGGAGGGGTGCTAGAGTCTTCTGCTCCTGTTTCCTGGTCCATCAGCTTCTTTTCATGAACTTTACCCCTTGCCCTGCTCACCCTGAGCCCCATTGAGAGCTCACACTTCAAACAAAAAACTAAACATAAACAGAGCCCCCACCCTCACCCCACCCCCAGGCAGGACCCTTGGAACCAGTCGGTTCCCCCTTTTAAACACGGCCTGGGCTGAGCACCGGAAGATTGATGTTTCCTTTTCTTCTCCTGCCCTACATGGCTCCCCAGGCCTCCAGAAAATAAGATTCAGAGGCTGGAGGACAGCAGCCCCTGTGTCAGGAAGCCCAACACCAGTGCTTAGAAGAGACCATGATAAGTGGTCAATTCTCCCCTCATTAGAGCGAAAGGTGGTCTGATTGGAAGTAATTCCCATCTTGGGAGGGGAGAGCTCCGAGCAGGGAGCCACGGAGTCTGAGAGACATCCTTCTCTAGGTTCTGCGG
Source organism: Cephalophus harveyi (assembly GCA_006410635.1). Taxonomy (NCBI): domain Eukaryota; kingdom Metazoa; phylum Chordata; class Mammalia; order Artiodactyla; family Bovidae; genus Cephalophus; species Cephalophus harveyi. The sequence goes on from SJYT01018255.1 coordinate 157,699, forward strand.
AGCTGGGAGGGGTGCTCCATGGGCCTGGGCCCCTCCCCTCTCCGCTTACAGCATCTCCTCTTCCCAAACTCGTCTTGTGCTCCATGCTCAGAACAGGCAGCTGATGAGGCTGGTTCCCCACACTGACCGCAACCAGGGTCCTCGGTGACTTCCCACTGCGGTCCACACGCCCCCAGGATGGGTCCCAAACAGAGTCCAGGGTCATGACAGTGTGCAAGCTCCCTCCCCAGGATGGTATGCAGAGTCCCACATGCTGTGAGGAATCAGCCCATCACCCTCTGGAAAAAAAAAAAAACCCTGAAGAGGCTGCCAGATCCAGCAAATAAAAGCACAGAACACCGAGACTTTCCTGGAGGTCCCTTGGTTAGGAAGCCACCTGCCAATGCAGAGACACGGGTTAGGTCCCTGGTCTGGGAAGATCCCATGTGGTGGAGCAACTAAAGTCCATGTGCCGCAACTACGGAGCCTGCGCTCTGGAGCCCGTAAGCCTGTGCTACTGAAGCCCAAGTGCCCGAGAGCCCATGGTCCCCAGTGAGAGAAGCCACAGCAGTGAGAAGCCCAGGCACCATGATGAAGAGCAGGTCCTCCAGCCGCAACTAGAGAAAGCCCTCGCATTGCAATGAGGACCCAGGACGGCCAAAATTAATTAATTAATTAACTTTAAAAAATACAGAATTCCCAGTTCAACTTTAATTTCAGATAAACAATGAATAATTATTTCATATAAGTATGTCCCGAATATTACTGGGACAGGCTTGTACTAAACAATTATCTGTTACTTCTCTGAAATTCACATTCATCCAGGCATCCTACATTTTTCCTGACAGCCCTCTCTGTGGACCTTCTGTGAAACGCAGGCACCCTGAAAAGGAGGCTGATGAAAGGGAAGGTCACTCCTCAGCAGTCACTGCGGGCTCTGAGAGGTCTGTTAAGGGAGTTCCTAAGCCCCCCAGGAAACCCTGGGCACAACCTCAGTTCCCAAACATTCTACACAAAGCATCACCCAGCAGTTGACCCAGTGGTCACCAGCAGAGCTGCTTGCTGGCAGGCTGAGCCAGGTCTCTGCCATCCCCCAACCCCAACCCCTACCCTGCCGCTCTGAGGTGAGCTTCCTTGTAAATGTTCCTCTTCCATTTAACTTGTTACTCAGGCCAGGTCCAAATGGTTTTGGAGAGAGGGGATGTCCTATCCCGTGACTTTGATTCCAGTCTAAACCATTCGCTTCAAACTGGGAGCAAGGAGAAAGCTGGAGATCTGCCCTTCTCCTTGTCCCGCAGATTGCAATCTATCCCCACCCCAGGGCCCCCAGGCATGGAAGGAGAGGCCCTCCTTCCATCCTCCTGGCTGCAGAGCCTATTACCTGCTGCCCTCTGCTCCTGCCTGGGCTAATTGAGGCTGGCACGCAGGAGGGGCTGCTAATGGGCTCCCTCTGCACAGACTCTCAGCTGGCAGATGGAGGCATGCAATTGCCTCCTTTCCCAACTATTAGGCGGAGCAGCCAACTTCACGCACCAGCCCTTGGCTGGACAGCACAGCATATGGACTGGCAGGGACACAGGGCCGGAAGCCACTCTGTCTCAGCCTTCCTCAGACAGCAAAGGCACTCGAGGTGCTGGAGGCAGTGGCTGGGGCCAGGGGCAAACTCCCCAGGAGAACCAGTTGTCAGGCTGCTAGCCAGAGGCTCAGACCCAGGCTCTCTGCACCTCCACATTTTTCTAGCAAAAGGCACACGGAGCAGCCCCCCAGGCTTCCGGGGTTCGTCCCATTGCTCCTGATCCTGGCCAGAGGATGGGGCGAATTGGCTAGGGCAGCCCACTCTTGAGACTCTGAGGAATCCTCACGTGGGGTGAAGAAGCAATGGTCACCTACCTCTTAGAATGATGCCCACCCTTTGCAACCCACTAAGTCCTACACATCTTCCAGAATTCTACTTAAACATCACTTCCTCTGGGCAGCCTTCCCTGATGTTTCAAACTAGGTCAGACCACCCAATACTCCTCCCCATAGTACCCTGAGGTTCTTTTTCATATCACTCATTGAAATAATTACTCTGGGAAGGGTTAGAATTCACACCCAATAGCTCAGTAGGTAAGACAAGTAACAATTTTCCACAACTGGCTGCCTCCTTCCGAGGTTCTCCCTTCTCGCTGGTGGTTGGGGCTATGGGGTTGGTTGTGGCAGGAGGCCAATTTGTCAATACATAGTTGTTCAGTCACCTAGTCATGTCCAAGTCTTTGTGACCCCATGGACTGCAGCACACCAGGCCTCCCTGTTCCTCACCATCTCCTGAAGCTTGCCAGTGTTCATGTCCATTGCATCAGTGATGCCATCCAGTCATCCTCTAATGCCCTATTCTCCTTCTGCCCTCAGTCTTTCCCGCATCAGGGACTTTTCCAATTAATCATCTGGTCACATCAGATGATAAAAATACTGGAGCCTCAGCTTCAGCATCAGCCCTTACAATAAATATTCAGTGTTGATTTTCCTTAAGATTGACTGGTTTGATCTCCTTGCTGTCCAAGGGATTTTCAGGAGTCTTCTCCAGCACCACAGTTCAAAGGCATCAATTCAGTAGATAGTAACTCAGTTTAAAACATTCTCTTTTGGAGAGTCGATCAAGAATCGAGGTCCCCCGAAGGCTTCCTTAGAGGCTCGGTGGTAAAGAATCTGCCTGCCAATGCAGAAGACACAGGTTTGATGCCTGATCTGGGAAGATCTCATATGCCAGGAGCGACTAAACCTGTGCGCCACAACTACTGAGCCTGTGCTCTGGAGCCCGGGAGCTGCAACTAGAGAAAAATCTGCACAGCAACAAAGACCCAGTATGGCCAACAATAAATAAATAAAAATTTTTAAAAATGAATCAGAGTCCCTTAGTTGTCATTTCTTTTGCCTCAAGGAACCTCCTTGTCCCATTCTCCTTCCCTGGATGGCATGTAAGGCTGGGGGTCGGGGAGAAGCACACGTGGACGCCCTCTGTGTTACTGTTAGCCACGTGAGCCAGGCCACTTGTTCCTGGTTCCAACCGGATGTCCTCTGGCCCCACCCGACCCATTCTGGCATCCCAATCAAACCCCCAGGTGAAGTCCAATCAGGTGGCAGCCTCATCCCGACCTCAGGACTCTTTCCTCCACCAGTTCTTTCAGTGTTTCTGCCAGCCGCCCTCAGGGACATGCAGGAAGCCCCTCTCCTTGTTGCATACAGGGCACAGCAGCCAGGAGCACTTAAACCCACCCCAGACACCTCTGTCGACCAAAGCTGCAGTGTCACCCGTGTCACACGGCTGGGAGCCCCTCCTCTCCTCCGGCTACACGTGGAAAGCAGGATGCAAGCGCCAGTATTCTCGGGATCCCCACACCTCCCTGGGAGCTGCTCTCTCTCACCCACCCTGCCCTGAACTTGACACCAGGGAGGGTGATGGGGAAAAGCAAGGATGTTCAGAGTGCACACCCTCCCTTCCTGTGACCAGAGAGCTCCCTCCTTCCTCTGCTTCCGGTGGAGTGGGAAGGGCCCTTTCCTGTATCTCTTCCCCACACCCTCTGTTGAACTCTATGCTCAGACCTCCAAGCTTTGCCCTTACAATGTAAAGCATTGCTTTGTAAATGAATAAAATGTATTTATCTCTACAAATGAGGCTGTCAAGACCACAGTTGCACTAAGGTCTTTAAAAAGCCAAGCAGCGACCTCTTGTTCCAGAGTCATTCACTTTCTCCTATGCTTTCTTGACTATAAGAGAAAGGTGAGGGGTGACAGCTTTCAGATCCCGATTTTTAATAACCTTAGGAGCACACTGCAAATGTGAACCCCATCACTCACATGCATCTTGGTGGAGAAGAGGTGGAAACTCCACAGCCACTGATCCCTCAAGGCCCTCCCAACTCCGGCAGGCAGTCAAGGTTCCATGACCTAGACAGGGAGTAAGATCAATACACAAATAACTGCAGCCTAAGGCGGGACCTGGAAAATGCCACGTGTAAGGGGCAAGGGCCCCAGGAAGGTCAATCCAGCAGGAGGTCTCATCAATTAGAGTGCTGGCTCTCAACTTTTTTTTCACCCATGACCCCACTAATGCTTTTTCTCACTGTCTACTATATTCCACTAGTTAAGAACAGTTTGTTAACTTCACTCTCAGTAGTTTTATGCAAAAAAACAATAGATGTGCTGGTTATGATTTTTCAAACTACATACAGATTTCAAACTACACGCAGATTTCAAACTTCATGCAGATTTTGATGAAACCCCAGCAGAAGGAGGATTTTCAAAGTTGACATAAGTCTGAGGAGGCTTTATGGATGGTTAGGTTTAGGGTTCTAGGCTAAAAGAGAGGTGTGGGTGTCCTCAGAGAATGGCCAGGGGCTGAGCCTGGCAGGCAGGTGGGAGGTGAGCCTGGGACACCAGCCTGGGTGATGCGTACTTAGCGTGAAAGCTGCCCTGAAGGCTGGCTTGGGGTTGACTTGGTGGGGCGGATGTGCTCGCCCAGCTGAGTGGGAGTGGTCTGACCTTCCAGGATGTAGTCTCTGTTTTTTAACCCCTTCCTCTTTCCTCATCCTTCCAGCCACATCCCTGCCCCCAAAGACTGAGCTAAGTTTGGGGAAAGAACTCTATCCAAAGCCCTACCCAGCCTGGGCCCATGGGAACATCCTGCCAGAGCTTCCATGAGGCCTGTAGCTGGGAGAACAGGAGAGATTAAATTCAAAGATATTTCATTAATTAGTACATTTTCAGCTATATATAATAGACAATTCAACTCAAAATCACTTAAACAATAAGGAATCTAGTGGCTTGTGTAGTTCGGATGTCCAGAGGAAATGCTGGCTTCAGGATGAATTTGATACCAAGGTTTGTGACTTCAGTCCCCATAAGACTCACCTCCAATTCTTTGTGATTCTCTCCACTCTGCCCTCCTAATACAGCAGTTTCATTCCCAAACTGAACTCCCTCATGGTAATGAAATTATTGCCAGCAGCTCTGGAGCACTGTATTTCCTCTTCCATAACCAGGAGGAGATAAAAAACTTTTCTTCCCCACCTTTTAACAAAATTCCCAACTTTCTCTGATTGGAAATCTTCAGTGACAACCGATTACAGCAACCAGGGGAATCCTGTGCATTGATTGGTTTGGTTCTGTTCCTCAACCAATCAATCTCTGCGGTTAGGGTGCTAGGAATACCGTGATTGGCTCAGGCCAGTGATAGGCCAGCCCAAGAATTCAGTCTCACTCAATAACAAGCTGCTACAGCAAAAGAGGGCTGCCCAGGTGATTCCGTGGTAAAGAATCTACCTGCCAATGCAGGAGGCGCAGGAGACGTGGGTTCGATCCCTGGATCAGAAAGTTCCCTTGGAGGAGGAAATGGCAACCCACTCCAGTATTCTTACCTGGAAAATCCCATGGACAGAGGAGCCTGGTGGACTACAGTCCATGGGGTCGCAAAAGAGTCAGACACAACACGACAGGACCGAGCACAACACAACCACAGCATAGGAGGGGATGAAAGGACGCCGGGGAAGCAGACAGTGCTGTCCAGCACACATGCCTATTTTACTTTTTTCACGAAAGTTAGAGTGAGAGCAAGAAGAGATTAGAACTGGAAACTCCAAAGTAATTTGAGAGTCATCCATCGACTTAACTCACCCATATTCCCAAGGTCATACAAAATTGTAAGCTGGACAAAATGTGTTCTTTCATCTTTCTTTCCTTTCCTCTCCTTTCCGCTTCCACGTTTCCTCACCCTCTTCCTTGTCTACCGTCTCTACTCTTCCATCTCTGCATCCACAGTGCATCCTCAGTACTGCCTCTCCCCACCTCCTGGTTCTTCTCTCTCAAGCCCATTCTTCCCTGCCTGCCCACATCTCCAGCCACCCTCTCCTGATGCCTCGGAGTTCAATTTCATCTCATCCAAATGGCTTGATTGGTTCTGCAGAAAAACAAGGCTAGCCAGAGCCATTATGGATGCATACAGTGTGCATTAGAGAACAGAGGCATCTACACTATGATATTTTTAGACTCAAAAATTACATCTTTAATAATCACAATTTTTCTTGAAAGAAAATAGAAGTTTGGCATGAGGCGTGTGTACACTCCCTCCTCCTGTCCCTGCAGCAGCGGAGAAGGCAAGAGGAAGAAAAAGAGAGAGAGGAGAAGGGGGAGAAAACCCCGAGGGTGGTTAGCCCCACAGGATTGGAGTCAGTCTCAAGACTTTGTTCTGGTGGATTCCAGGAAAGAGGAGCCCAGCCTCAGGTCACACTGGGAATCTGGGGGTGTCTCCTGAGCCCCAGGCTGCTTGGAGACTGTTTGACATGAGAGAGCAGGACGGCGGGAATCAGCTTCCTCCAATGACTCGTTTATCGCTGTCCTATTTTATTCAAGAGTTTTCACTCCCCCAGTGGCTTTTGGGTTGAAAAGCAGCTAGTACTTGACCCCCCAGGCCCTTCAGGAGGAAGATCCTTTCCCGCAGAAGGGGTTCTCCCTTATGGATCCTCCACCCACTGAGAATCCCCCAAACACACATCTCATGAACTTGATTCCCCCACACCACACCCTATGAGAGTTGCTCCATCACGTACAGACAGCACCATCCTGGACAGCGCCCGAGGGAGGCAGGAGGCATGAGGACAAGCCCCAGACCAAAGATCAAGAAACCTGGGACAGAATCCACTATCTGCATGAATTTGGACAATTCCTTCACCTGTGTAGACCTCGGTTTCCCCAGATTACAATGAAGAGGTGGATAGGTGAAAACATTTTAGATCAGGATCCATGAGGCCCCCGAATTTGCACAGGGGATGTGGTTTGCAGGTATATGTTTCTGGTAACGGGCTTCTCAAGGCAGTCTGTGACCTCCCCAAACTTGAGAGCCATAGCAGGGGCCAGTGTCCAACCATGCACGTGCCTCAAGCGTTCCTGGCTTTACCAAACCTCCAGGTGGGATGGCTGTTTAAAGAGTCCTGACTTTGTCCTCGGAAGCAACCTTTACTGTGGCCTAATGACCACAGCCACCGCATCTGGCCCCCATAGGGCCGCTGCTCCTCCTTCCTCTGCAACCCGTGTCAATACATAACCCCCCGGCTTTTCCTTCTAGTAGAGTTTAGGCAGGCTCCTTTTATTACAATAAATCTTCCTGAGAAAGGAAGGAAAATAAATAAAATACAAATAATATTAAGTCAGTCAGAGTCTCCAAAACTCTACAAATTTCATTTAGAACTCCAAACAGCTTATTTGCAGTCCAAATTGACTCCTGAAATAATATATATCTTCACAGATGAACCAAAACTCTCATAGGCACCAGTTTGGATGACCTCTCATCAAATGGCCTTTCTTCCCAACCAGGCTCTAAGCCCCAGGTTAGAGACTGTTTGACATGAGAGAGCAGGACGGCAGGAATCAGCTTTATAACTTCCAGGTGCCATCTTGCTTCTGGGCACTCAGACACTAAACTCCCCCAGTATCTTGCCTCCTTTGAGGACAAACATCTTTTTTTAAAACCAAGACTTATCCCCATTTTCAGGCCAACTGCCAATCACAGTGTCTCAATCTCAACTACTCTGTGTTGAATTGATGAATAAATAAATAAGCAAGTTCGTGAAGTAAATTAATCAGAAAACTTTGCTTCCATTACTTTTCCGGTTTCCACTCCTCCTAAGCTGGAGACCTCTGGCTCCATTCCCATCTAGGACAAATGATTTGTGAAGTACTGGTTTCTGACCCCTCTGAGTCCGTGAGTGACTGAGACTTCCTGTGTCTGGTACATATCAACCCATCTCTGGAGGCTTCTAGAATCTGTAGATTGATGTCTTTTCTCAGTAATGGAAAATTCAGATATTTCTTCTGCTCTGCTCTCTCCCTTCTTCTTCTGGGATTCCAGAGAACCATATATTAGACCTCATCTTCCCCTCTATTGTTTCACCCTCTTTTCTATATTTTCCATCTTTTTCTCAGTGCTACACTGTGAACAGTTTCCTCTAGCTCCAATTCCAATTCAGTAACCTTTGCTTTAGCCATATCTAATCTGCTATTAAACCCATCCATGAAGTTCTTAGTTTCAGCTATTGCAATTTTAGTTCTAGAATTCCCTTTTTAAAATGCTACATATAAAAATGCTATGTATTTATAGCTTCCAATTCCCTGAAATGTTCAAGTTGGATCTTTATTTCTTTGAACATAGTAAGCACAGTCCTCTGTGCCTAATAATCCCTCTGTCTGATGCACGTGGGCCTCTGTTCCTATTTTCTGTTGTTTCTACTGGGTTTTGTTCACAGCATCTTGTTTCCTTGCGTGCTGGTCATCTTTGAATGTGTGTTGGACATTCACTTTGCTCCTACTACCATTTCTCCAGGCTTCTCAGAGAAATTTGAGGGTGAAGGACACTAATTCAAGCAGAGTTCCAACCCTGTTTCCTGCGGGGTTCCATCTCACCCTGATTTTCAAAGTTCTTTTAGGAAACTACTCAGAAAAGTCTGAAAATGTGACCCATTCCTACAAATATCTGACCCCCCACATACACACCAGCCCCGAAATGTGCTGAAGTGTGCTGGGGCCAGGGAGCGAGAAAGCCGTAAGGGAGTGGTCTCTTTCAGGAGATGTCGATCTTACTCCATCACAAACTCACCAAGCCCAGAGCCCACCTAAGGGTCCAGCACCATCTTCTGTGCATCCATAGCCAGAGGATATTTCAGCTGAGCATGCCCGGGGCGAGGCAAGCATGAGAAGAGATATCAGAGATCAGAGATCACAAACTTGCCACCTGACAGAGGTGCATTCCTTTTGTTAATGTATTTTGGTCATCTATGTGCTTATCGTTTTAAAATACTACTCAGGACAGATTTGGACCAAGTTTAAAAATCAAGATATTTTAGCTTTTCTTGCCGGATCGGAAGTTCTGCTCACTAACACCAGGAGATGACCACTGGCTGGAGCCAAGGAGCTGCAGCCTCCAAGAAGCACGTGCTCTTCGAAGCACGTGCTCACAGGCAAACAAATTAAAATTTGTTTCATTTTGCTCTTCATCTGCTCTTCAGGAGCCGAAATTGCCACCACTCCAACAACAGACATCTGCCCTTAAGGCTGGCCATGTCCCTCTTCGTGTAATTACTGCTTGGCTTCCCTCATAGCTCAGTTGGTAAAGAATCTGCCTGCAATGCAGGAGACCCCAGTTCGATTCCTGGGTCAGGAAGATCTGCTGGAGTAAGGGATAGGCTACCCACTCCGGTATTCTTGGGCTTCCCTTGTGGCTAGGCTGGTAAATAATCCGCCTGCAATGCAGGAGATCTAGGTTTGATCCCTGGGTTAGGAAGATCCCCTGGAGAAGGGAAAGTCTACCCACTCCAGTATTCTGGCCTGGAGAATCCCATGGACTATATACAGTTCAGTTCAGTTCAGTCGCTCAGTCGTGTCCGACTCTTTGCAACCCCATGGACCACAGCACGCCAGGCCTCCCTGTCCATCACCAACTCCCAGAGTCCACCCAAACCCATGTTTATCCAGTCAGTGATGCCATCCAACCATCTCATCCTGTCGTCCTCTTCTCCTCCTGCCCTCAATCTTTCCCAGCATCAGGGTCTTTTCCAACGAGTCAACTCTTCGCATCAGATGGCTAAAGTATTGGAGTTTCATGGGGTCGCAAAGAGTCGGACATGACTGAGCGGCTTTCACTTTCACTTCCTGTAGGAATTTAACTTTATAATCCTTAACCTCGAGAAAGGATGACGTATAATTCTGACCCTGAGAGTTTCCAAGACTGGGAGAATTAGGGAGCACAGAGGCAGCAGAGACATTAGCAAGGCAAAGGGGTCTCAGAGGCCCCTTGAACGCTAGGAGATGGGTTCAATTCCTGCTGGGCCCGCCCCACGATCCTGACCAGGCCCCCCTTGCTCAGGTCACATGATTATGTTCAATACAGCTTGGCTACTGCCTGCTGGGCCAACACTGGGTAATTCATTTAACATCTCTCATCCTCGATTGCCTTACCTGTAAAATAGGGATACAGACAGTTCCTGCTGACTCATGAGATTGTTGTGAGATTAGACAAGGCATGAAGAGGGACTATTATAACATCCTATCTATAACAAACGTTCACAGTCTGTCAGGATGTCTGCTTTGTCTCAAGCTCCCTGTGGACACTTAGGACTGGAGACTCCCAGAACCAGACTAGTCCTCATCACCTCTGATGTGTCAATGATGAAACAGAGGCCCAGGGGAGTAGGGTTTCTCTAGATGCTGGAACGTGTGCCTCTACCATTTTTGCAGTGACACAAACCTGCACAACCCAACTTAGGTTCAAAGATGAAACTGGTCACAGCAGGAGCAGGGGAGGGAAGAAAGGCTTCCTGGAGGCAGTGGGCTTGAAGAGGATTTAGAAGGAAAAGTGAAACACAGGATGGTAGAAAGAGGGGTTTTCTTACATATCCTCTCTGAATACCCACACTTCAAGATGAAATTGAAAGTATTTTTAGTGTCTTTGAGTCCCAAACAGTAGTCCCAAGCTTGTCCTCACCTGAGTATGCAATTCAACAGGCAGGCTCAGACACAAGGTCTGAGGCCCCACTCTTGCCCTTCCAACAGGAACTGGAAAAGCACACACTCACACATGCAGGCACACACACACACATGCAGGCACACACTCACACATGCAGGCACACACA
>SJYT01018255.1:170360-181212 GCA_006410635.1 Cephalophus harveyi
ACACATGCAGGCCCGCACACTCACACAAGCAGGCACACACTCATACGCAGGCACACACATACATGCAGGTGCACACACTCACACATGCAGGCACACACACAGGCGCACACACTCACACATGCAGGCCCGCACACTCACACAAGCAGGCACACACTCATACGCAGGCACACACATACATGCAGGTGCACACACTCACACATGCAGGCACACACACAGGCGCACACACTCACACATGCAGGCCCGCACACTCACACAAGCAGGCACACACTCATACGCAGGCACACACATACATGCAGGTGCACACACTCACACATGCAGGCACACACACAGGCGCACACAGTCACACATGCAGGCACACACACACACATGCAGGCACACACACTCACACAAGCAGACACACTCACACATGCAGGCACACACACTCACACATGCAGGCACACACACTCACACATGCAGGCCCACATACTCACACAAGCAGGCACACACACACACACAGGTATCTGTCTTCTCCTTTGTGGGGCCCTTACATTACCACCAGTTCATTGCTCCTGTGAAGAATCCCCAAACAGATACAAAATCACACAGACGCCCCTTATCAGAACTACGTTTCCTCCATGGCAGTGATTCAAGTGATCTGACTTACCAAGGAAGTGAAAAGGGGTCCGGCAGGAATCGGCATCTAGAATCAACTCATCAGGCTCAGACGCTTTCCTTTGTCCTTTCTAAGGAATTGTGTTGGGGCCCCACACCCCCAGAGCCCTTACCAGCCATCACAGCTTCCTGAAACTCCTCCACCTGCTGGCTCCTCAGCTGGGTTGTTAGGACCCTCCCTGACAGCCAACCCCCTCCACTCCCACCCCAGAGAGCCCTGCTTCTCTTCTAGAGTTCTCCTGAGGCTGGTCTCCTCATGCTCCACCATGCACACATCACACACATACACACCACATCAAACCACACACACCACATCAAACCACACACACCACACACATGGACACGCCATACATATACACCACACATACCACACACATTCATCACATACACCAGACACACATACACACACACAACATACACCATACCACACACACACTGTGCACATACACACACACACACATATATACACCATACCATACACACACCACACACACAGACACAAACACTGTTGCTTCACGGGATTCTCCTTCCTCTGCCCTTTTTTGCAATATGGTTTCTTTCCCCAGCATTCCACTGGAACCACTTTGGCCAAAGCCATGGTCAGTTCTCTGTCCTTATCTTATCTGAGCTCTCAGTAGCCTTTGCCTGAGGCCGCCTTCCTTCTTGCAGCGCCTCCTTCCTTGGTCTTCCCTCAGCCACACTGACCTTGTCCTCTGTCTGCTCCTCGACGTACCTCCCTGAGCTCAAAATGCCAGAGTGAGAGCAGGTTCTCGCTTAAGAGCCCAGTTCCACTCCATCCTCACCTAACATTGGGCTTTATTTCTATTTTTAAAATCTCTGCTAAACTAATAGCAAAAATAATGTTTCATTATTTAAATTTCCATTTCTTTTCTGTTTCTCTGGGGCATTGCGGGCTGTGATGAAGAGTTTGGATTTCACTGTAACCCCTGAGAGGAGTCGCAGAACCAGGTTTTCATTTGAGGAAGCCCCTGTGGCTGGCATGAGCATGCTGAGTCAGAGGGAGGCAAGAATGGCAGCAGGAAGGCCCTGCAGAGGCTCCCGAATGGAACGAACAGGCACAGTGCAACAGGCAAGCAGAGACAGGGACGGAACGAACGGGCACAGTGCAACGGGCAAGCAGAGACAGGGTCTGCGCTTGCCGCTACTTGGGTGCTGCGATGAGGGGAGGAGGAATCCAGGCAGACCCCCGGGCTGTTGGTCTGAGCAACTGGAGGAGCGACACCAGCCCTCACTCCTGTAGCAGCCATCCACCAGGTGGGGGGCCCTGTTGTAAAGGTGATGCACATTTTCACTCATCCAATCTCCTCAGCTCTGCAAAGTCAGCGCTATTCTATCCCCCACTTACAGCTGAGGGTCTGGAGACTAAGCAGAGAAGGGCTGCAGCCTGAGTTCCCACCCAAGCAGTCTGGCTCCAGAATTCACTCTCCTAGGGAACACACTTGAGGCCTCATTGAGGGGAGAACTGAGCCATTTAGAGAAATAGAGGAGACTAGGAGGTGGGAGGGGGTGGCTCTCAGGACATGTCTCGGGATGGGAACCAGAAGTGGATGGAGCGCAGCATCTGCATTCTTCACCCACCAGGGGACCTGGCCACAGCCAGGCTGAGCACAGTGGCCTGTGCTCATATTAATAAGGCTTTTAAGAGACCTGCAGAGGTGCGGACAGGGGCAGGGAAGAGCTGTGGTGGGTTTAGGGGGTGTCTTCAAGGCCAGGAGGGTCCCAGACTAGAAGGGGGAGTAGCTGGCGTGTTCCTGCTGGAAACGAGTTTACACTCACGCATCACAGGGGCTGCGTCCCGCCCCTCTCCCACGACTCCCTGTCACACCCACACACCCTCCCTTTGCCTCTTCTAGAGAGATAGAGCTTATAATTTCCAAGTGATTTTGTATTTTTTAAATTACAAAAGTATATGCTTATTGTGAGACATTTTAGCAAACACTGAAATGTAGAAAAAAAATAAGCTCGTCCATAGGTCACCCAGAGAGTTACCATGAACATTTTAGTGTTTATTTTAGATAAAAAGAAAGACAGACACGATGTTTTGTGAAACTGGCCTCCTAGTGTACGTTCAGTTTGGTATCTTGATTTTTTTTCACTTAAGAGAATATAAAGCATTTTCCTGTATCATTAAACATTCTTCTAAAACAATAATTTTCATAACTGTACGGCAGCTCTTGTCTAGATGTACCGTCACTTCACCAGCCCCTCAGAGTTAACATTTATGCTGTTTTCTCTTTTTTGTCTTTCTGACTAAAGCCGTAATGAATGTATTATGAGTGCGTGCATGTTCAGTCGTGTCCAACCCTTCGTGACTCCATGGACTGTAACCTGCCAGGCTCCTCTGTCCATGGGGTTTTCCAGGCAAGAATACTGGAGTGGGATTACTGTTTCCTCCTCCAGGGGATCTTCTGACCCAGGGATCGAACTCGCATCTCCTTCATCATCTCCTGCATTGGCAGGCCAATTGTTAACACTGCGCCACCTGGGAAGCCCAGTGAATGTATTCTATTTATATGTAAATCTCTGGGTGTACCTGATTATCTCCTTGGGATAAATTCTGTAGAGGCGTTCCTGGTCTAAAGGTTTAAACCTTTGTCAAGTTTTGATATAAATCTTCCAGCCACGGCCCTTGCCCAAGAACCATCATCTCCTACCCACACTGCTTCCATAGGCTCCCACCTGTCCTTTCTGCTTCCTCTGTTACCCACCCCAACCCACTGTCACAGCAGCCAAAGCCTCTTCAGCAAACATCAAGCAGATTGTATCACTTCTGCTGAAGACTCAGCAGGGCTCCCCTTGCGTGTTACTCACTTACCCCATCTCCAGCTGACTCCTCACTGTGTTCTTCTCATCTGCTGTGTCCTCCCCAGCCTCTTCTCAGTTCATCAAAGGGAAGCCTGGTGGGCTGCCGTCTATGGGGTCGCACAGAGTCGGACACGACTGAAGCAACTTAGCAGCAGCAGCAGCATAATACTTTTAACAGAGTTCTCTTTGACTGACTTTCCCTGATTTCACTGTTAAGTTGTGTGCCTCTGCTGGGATCATATTCAGATGTTAGGCTCCACTAGTCATTTGATGATACCCTAGGGCATCCATTGTCCCACAGTATGATCCAGTTAAATTCAGGTTCCTTTGCAAGGGTAGTCTTTGAAGCCAGTCTTTGAGGTTTTCCTTGACTCTAAAGAGATCTCAGTTTTTCTTTCCCTGGTTCTCTCAGTAATCAGACCGGCCTACAATTTAACTTGTTACGTTCATAAAGCTTTTAGCCTCCACTTAATTGCTTTCCACCAAAACCACCATTATTTTTAAGAGTGCTTGAGCTTGAACTTCCCCAAAATCTGTTTCAAATAAAATCAGTTCCTCTAGGAAGAGCTTTGAGCTACTCTTACTGACTGCCTCTCTCTCTAGGCAAAACCTCTGAGTCCCTGCTCAGGAGCTGCAGATGGGGATAGCTGTCTACTCCCCTCCGATTGTCACCCTTCCTTTATAAGCCAAGTTCTGGGTGAAGGTGATAACCTCTGGTGTCAGCTTGCCTCTGTTGGTGTGGAACGTCTGCTCTCTGAGTGAGCTGGTATAATCAATTCCCAGTATTCTTGGTGTAACTCTCTCTCAGAAATGCAGGCTAGATGAAGGAAGGAACCCCTAATCTCTTGATTGTGCTCACCAGGAATTTAGACTCTGCGAGCAGGAGTGGTGAGAAATGCTGGCATTCTGCTCTACCAGTGAGAAATTGTATCCCTTCACTGAGATCTGAGGAAAGCTCCAGTTTCTTAGGCACATCCCCCAGTGTGCAGCTCCCATTACACTGAGCTGGGGAGTGAGAGAGAGGATCATGGTACAAGAGCCACAAGCTCTTGCTATTCTTACTGAGATTTAGTAGATTTTCTTGAATAAGTAAAATTTTCTTCACTTGCTATATGCTTTTTGGGACATTTTCTAGAGAGTTTAAATTGTTTCTTTCAGTGTGTGATTGACATAAAAACAGACACATAGATCAATGGCAGAGAATAAAGAGCCCAGAAATAAACTGACCCACGCACCTATGGTCAATTAATCTTTACCAAGAGAGTCAAGAATATACAATTGAGAAAAAGGCCATCTCTTCTACAAAGGGTGTTAGGAAAACTAGACAGTTAACATGTAAAAGAATGTAGTTAGAACATTTCCTCACATCTATACAAAAATAAACTCAAGATGGTTTAAAGACCTAACGAAGACACAACACCATAAAACTCTTAGAAGAGAATGTAGGTGAAACATTCTTTTACAAATTTTAATTCATGTATAGTTGACCAACAATGTTCTGTTGAAACATTCTTTGACATGAAGTGAAGTGAAGTCGCTCAGTTGTGTCTGACTCTTTGTGACCCCATGGACTGTAGCCTACCAGGCTCCTCCGTCCGTGGGATTTTCCAGGCAAGAGTACTGACATATGCTGTTTCCTCTGCTGGGATCATTTCCCCTCTTTCTGTGGCTCACTCCTTCCTACCATTCACGATTCAGCTCACAGTCCCCTCTTTGGAAAAACCTTCATTGATCTCCCCCACCTCCTCCCTGGCTCACTGTTTGTTTTCTTCAAGGCCCTTCATAATTTGTAAATATTTGGTTGTGTGTTCACTTGTGAATTTTCAGTTTCTCCCACTAAACAGTGTGCTTTATGAGGGCAGGAACTTAATTTCATTCACTACTGCACATGCAGGTCTTAACCCAGTGCTGAACTGAAAATAGGTCCTCTATAAATGACATGAAATTGTCTTCCAAAAAGGTGGTACTCACCTGCACTTCCGCCAGTCATGCAGCAATGCATGAGAGTGCAGCTTCACCACACCCTCACCAGCATCAGGTATTATGCTTTTTTAAAAAAACTTTTTTTTTTTTTGCTAATCTGATGGCATAAGTAATATTTTATTGTTTAAACTTGACTACTAGCCGGGCTGAATATTTTTATCAGTCTTTTGTGATCAATAATAAAAGTGTTAGTCTCCCAGTCATGGCCGTGGACAGTAGCCCACCAGCCTCCTCTGTCCATGGACTTCTCCAGGCAAAAATACCGGAGTGGGTAGCCATTCCCTTCCCCAGGGGATCTTCTTGACCCAGGGGTCGAATCCGGGTCTTCTGCACTGCAGGCAGATTCTTTACCATCTGAACCACCAGGAAAGCCCCCAATAATAATAATAATAATAGCATTCAAATAAGCAGACACTCCCGAATGTCTGACCTCCATCCTTCCTGCTGTTACTCTTTTACCTTCCTATTACGGGGCCCTTGAGGATGGGCAAGGAAGCCCTCTTGCTCCTCTCACCTGAGTCCCTCTCCTGCCTCCTCACCCAGCGGGAAGCAAAGCCGGCAGGTACTCTCTCCCACACCCCCAGCGCTGAATAGCAGATTAAACGATTCAATTCAAGAAGGAAGGCTGTGCTGGTGAGGTGCAATCATCTCTGACTAAAATCTCTTTTTGAGATATATAATGGTCTAATCAATATTAATAGAGAGGCTTATCTGTTTTCCTCATCTCCCATGTCCTTAAGAGTAGATAAAATGCTTGTAAAATAGGATCCTATTCAGCATATACTGATTGCTTCCAAAACGCATTTTCTTGAGATCTGTCATCAACTGCGAGTGATTACCAAGCAGCTAGGCCCAGTGCTGCCATTGACAAATTTTGGGGAAGATTCTTTGATTATTTTGCCCAACATGTGATTTAAGGGCTGCAGCTTCTCTCACGTCAAAATTTGTTCTTACCTGTCCCTCAGGGGCACCTGGGAAGGCGGGGGAGTTTTCAACAATAGGAGGTTGAGAAGAGGGAGGCTTTACAGTCAAGGTGTAGGCTTGGCTCCTCTGGGAAGACCACAGAGCATTGGGGGAGGGGGTGGGAGGAACCATGAACAGACCCCCGTCCATACCTCATAATATCCCCTATCGGAGTCCAGCTCTGGAGGGAGGGGAAACAGGGAGGATGACGCGGGTGGCCTGAGAGGTCTGCTGTGTCCTGGGCTCAGCATCCCAAGACACAAGTTTCACTTCCGGTTTTGTAACTCACAGGCTATCACCCAGACTCGGAGCTTTCTAGTTTGTCCTGAATCCAGGAAGAGTCCAGTGCCTCCAGGATTTCAGTTCTCATCTTCATGTGCTTCTCAGGGGTTCTCGAAACAGATGCTCCCTTTGAGAATGGCTCAATTTTTGTCATGATGCAGCTCAACTTTTGTCATGATGCTGTCTAATAAATGGTTCATACAGTGTGCATAAAAGTCATCTGAAGAGCAAAACTGAAAATTAGAATCAACTTTAAAAATCCATGAGTGATAAAAAACAAACTATACTGTTAGAGTCTGTAACATGATATACACAACATAGAATCCAGTGCAATGGTTTTAAAAAACTGTAGAGATTTCCATGTACCAACACAAAAGGACATCCAAGACATATTGCTGAGTGAAAAAAAGCAAGTTGCAGAATGATTCCTACAAGCTTACACTATGAGGGTAGGGGGAGAAAACAGAAACTGGCATACAGATCTATGTAAATGCTTAGGGAAAAAAGCCCACAAGAATCTAATAAATTGATAACAATGGTTGCTTCCAGGGCCCTGGGGAAATGATTAGGACAGGCAAGGAGGGTCAAATGAGAATTGAGCATTATCTGTAATGTCTTGGAATTTTTTAAGGGGGGAAGTATTTATTCATTTCTTCTGTAAGTAAAAGTTATTAATAAAAGCATTTCGCTTAATTGGATTTCCATATGGAAAAAATGTCCATCTTGACCCCTAGCTCACATCAGACACACAAAAATCAATCCCAAATGGATCAAAGATCCAAATGTCAAAGATCTAATAATAAAGCCTTTAGAAGAAAACATAGGAGAATATCTTCAAGAGGTTGAGGTAGGCAGTTTTTTAAAAAACTGGACACAAAAGGCATTCACTATAAAGGAGAAAACCAATAAGTTAGACTCCATTAAATCAAGGTACCTTCAAAGGGAGGGTTTCTGCTCACAATATAATGCTGACAGCTGGCTTGTAAAAGTGGAGGGAGAGACAGAGGTGGAAAATCACCCTTTTGTAACAATTACAGTAAAGACTGGTTCAGGTAAGAATCTTCAGTAGATGCTAAATCTTGGGGAAATTTTGATGAGAAGCAGAATAGTTGGCATAGTCGTAAAGTATATCCCCATAGGTTGCTCATTAGTTTCAAAGAAAAATATCATAACTATACAGTGGGGAAACCAGACACCACCTTGACCAAATGATCAAAATTAACGTCATTAACGAGGAGCAGAGGGAAATTGTGAGGCTCCAGATGTGAGACTAGGAGAAGGACACAACGTCATTCATATCCTATTCCAGCCAGTGGTGCCGTATTTCCTCTAATCACAAGAAAATATCAGACAAACAAAATGAGGGACATTCTATTTAAAAGGGAAGAGGGGGAGGAACTGTATTCTTCAAAATGTCAATGTCATAAAAGACAAAGAAAGGCTATGGAAATGTTTCTGATTAAAGGGGACTAGAGAGACTTGACGACTGAGAACAAATCCTGCCCTGGATGAGATCAGCGTGGGGGATGCTATAAAGGGCATCAGTAGATCAACTGGAAAAGAAATGGAATGCAGATAGTGGAGTAGATAGAAATAGCGTAGCAATGTTAAACTGACTGAAGTTGAAATAGCTCTAGTGATCATATAAGGGACTATTCTAAAGAAATATACACTTATGCACTGAACCATTGGGGAGTAAAGATTGTCATATATGTAACTTGCTCTCATATGGTTCAGAAGAGTATTGTGTATGTGTGTGTGTGTGCATGTATGTGTGTGTCTAGAGAAAGAGGGTATGGGCAAGAAGAGCACAAATGATACCACAAATGAGGTCAAGTGCTACTAAAGTGGATTCAAGTAAAAGCTATACTAGAACTTTTTGTACTAATTTTATTCTTGTAACTTCTCTGTAAATTTGAAAAAGAAATTCATTAAATTTAAAAATAAAAAGTGAAACAGCAAGTCACAAAATGAAAGAAGTCATTTGCAATAAAGAAGTCCAAAAAAACTCATAACCTGAACATAAAAAAGAATCCCTCCAGACAAATCAAAAACAGGTAAATTATCCACTAGGAAAATGGGCAAAAGACTTGAATAGGCACTTTACAAATGATATTCAGGTGCTCAGCTTCATTAGTCATCAAAGAAATGCAAATTAAAACTATAACATTGCCACATACCCACTAGAATGGCCAAAATAAAAAAGAAAGACGATAACCAAGTGTTGCCAAGTATGTAGAGTGACTGAAACTCTTGTCACTGCTAGTGGGAATGTTAATTAGTACAATCCTTTAGGAAAGAGCTTAGTAGTATATTAGTTATCTACTGCTGTGTAACCAATTAACGCAGAATTTAGTGGCCCAAAACAACATTTATTGTTGTTGGTTGGGCAAGAAGCCTCCCTCAGTTTACTGCTGCATGGTCCTCTTCAAGGGATAACTCTTAACAAGGCAACTAGCTTTTTTCAGAGTAAGCAAGAGAACAAGAGAAGGCATGTAAGACAGAGCTGAGGGCTTTTCATGGTCTAATCTCAAACCTCGCATTACTTCTGCCATATTCTATTGTTAGAGGTGAGTCAATAAGTTCAGCCCCACCCAAAGGGAGGAGGTCACTCAAGGGTGTTGTATTAGCTGCATTAGCTCAGGCTGCCACAACTAAATATCTGCAGTGGGGGTGAGGCGGGTGATGGTTCATAATTGTATACACGTGTCAAAACTTATCCAGTTAGACACACTAAATATGTGCAGGTTGTGGGCACTTTAGTCATGTCCGACTCTTTGCAATCACATGGACTGTAGTCCTCCAGGCTCCTCTGTCCATGGGATTCTCCAGGCAAGTGGGTTGCCATGCTCTCCTTCAGGTATTCTTCCCAACCAAGGAATCGAAATCTCGCCTCCTGCATCTCCTGCATTGCAGGCAGATTCTTTACCACTCAGTCATCAGAGAAGCCCTAGTGTCCATTATACCCCAATTAAACTGTTGAAGAAGGAAGAGGAGGAGAAATAATGGAATTTAGTAAATTTGCAGGATATAAAAAATCAATATACAAAAAGCAATTGCATTTCTATACACTAACAAACTATTCAAAAGAGAAATTAAGAATACAATGCCATTTACAATTGCATCAAAAAGAAAAAATACCTAGAAATAAATTAGTCAAAGAGGTAAAAGAGCTGTACACTGACAAGTTCAAGACAGTGATGAAAGAAACTGAAGGAGGCAGAAATAAATGGAAAGAGACTCTATGCTCATGGACTGAAAGAATTGACATTGTTAAAATGTCCATACTATCCAAATCCCTATGGCATTTTTCACAGGAATTTTTTTTAAGGAAACAATCTAAAATTTGGGTGAAGCCACAAAAGACTCTGAATAGTCAAAGCAATCTTGAGAAAGAACAAAACCGGAGGAATCACGTTTCCTGATTAGAAACTATATTATAACATTATAGGAATCAAAACAGCATGCTATTGTCATAAACACACACACATAGATCCATAAGACAAAACAGAGAGCCCCAAAACAAACTCATGCATAAATGGTCAGTTAACTTGCGGCAAAGGAGCCAAGAATATACCGTGGGTAAAGGCTAGTCTCTTCAGTAACTGGTGCTGGGAAACCTGGGCAGCCACAAGCAAAAGAATGAAACTGGNAGCCCCAAAACAAACTCATGCATAAATGGTCAGTTAACTTGCGGCAAAGGAGCCAAGAATATACCGTGGGTAAAGGCTAGTCTCTTCAGTAACTGGTGCTGGGAAACCTGGGCAGCCACAAGCAAAAGAATGAAACTGGACGCACTTCACAAAAATCAACTCAAAAGGAATTAAAGACTTTGATTCAGGACCTGAAACCATAAAACTCATAGACAGAACCATAGGGAGCAAGCTCTTTGACCTTTTGGCAATGATTTTTTTTTGGACTTGACACTAAAAACAAAAGCGCCAAAAGTAAACATCAGTTCAGTTCAGTCGCTCAGTCGTGTCCGACTCTTTGCGACCCCATGAATCGCAGCACGCCAGGCCTCCCTGTTCGTCACCATCTCTCGGAGTTCACTCAGACTCACATCCATTGAGTCAGTGATGCCATCCAGCCATCTCATCCTCGGTCGTCCCCTTCTTCTCCTGCCCCCAATCCCTCCCAGCATCAG
>SJYT01018255.1:187154-277216 GCA_006410635.1 Cephalophus harveyi
GGATCTTGCTTCTATCACCAGTCACATGCACAACTGGGTATTGTTTTCGCTTTGGCTCCATCCCTTCATTCTTTCTGGACTTATTGCTCCACTGATCTCCAGTAGCATATTGGGCACCTAATGACCTGGGGAGTTCCTCTTTTGATATCCTATCATTTTGCCTGTTCATACTGTTCATGGGGTTCTCAAGGCAAGAATACTGAAGTGGCTTGCCATTCCCTTCTCCAGTGGACCACGTTCTGTCAGCCCTCTCCACCATGACCCGCCCGCCTTGGGTTGTCCTGCAGGCATGGCTTTGCTGAAGCAGCCGTGAAGAGATACCCCACACCCAAGGTAAGAGAAACCCAAGTAAGATGATAGGTGGTACAAGAGGGCATCAGAGGGCACACATACTGAAACCATACTCACAGAAAACTAGTCAATCTAATCACACTAGGACTACAGCCTTGTCTAACTCAATGAAAGTAAACATAAACAAGTGGAAAAGTGAAAATAAGCATTACACTAAAAAGTGTCTGTACAGGGACTTCCCTGGCAGTTCAGCGATTAAGATTTTGCCTTCTAACCCATGAGGGTGCAGATTCAATCCCTCTGGTCAGGAAACTAAGATCCCACATGCCTCACAGTCAGAAAACCAAAATATAAAACAGAAGCAATAACGTAACAACTTCAAAACTATAAAAAAAGGCCCATATCAAAAAAATCTTTTAAAAAATAAATAAAAAAAAATTTTTTTTAACTTCTGTGCAACACAGGAAACCATCAACCAATCAAAAAGGCAAGTAACAGAATGGTAGAAAATATTTGAAAATCATAAATCTGATACGAAGTTAGTATCCAAAATATATAAAGAACTCATATAATTCAAAAGTAAAAAAAAAAATCCAATTAAAAATGGGAAGAGGAACAAACCGAATAGAGATTTTTTTTCAAAGAAGACATACAAGTGGCCAACAGGTACATGAGAAGGTGCTCAGCATCACTGATCATCAGGGAAATGCGATTCAAAACCACAATGAGATACTGCTTCATGGCTATCATCAAAAAGGCAAGAAGAAAGGGAAACATTTTACACCACTGGTGGAAATGTAAACTAGTGTGGCCACTATGGAAAAGAGTAGAGAATCCTTTTAAAAATTAAGAATAGAACTACCATCAGTCCTCAGTTCAGTTGCTCAGTTGTGTCCAACTCTTTGCGACCCCATGGACTGCAGCAGGCCAGGCCTTCCTGTCCATCACCAACTCATGGAGTTTACTCAAGCATGTCCATTGAATTGGTGATGCCATCCAACCATCTCATCCTCTGTCGTCCCCTTCTCCTCCTGCCGTCAATCTATCCCAGCATCAGGGACTTTTCCAATGAGTCAGTTCTTAGCAAAAAGTGGCCAAAGTATTGGAGTTTCAGCTTTGGCTGCAGTCCTTCCAATGAATATTCAGGACTGATTTCCTTTAGGATGGACTGGTTGGATCTCCTTGTCCAAGGGACTCTCAAGAGTCTTCTCCAAAACCACAGTTCTCAAAAGCATCAATTCTTTGGCGCTCATCTTTCTTCATGGTCCAGCTCTCACATCCATACATGACTGCTGGAAAAACCATAACTTTGACTAGATGGACTTTTGGTGCCAATGTCTTTGCTTTTTAATATGCTGTCTAGGTTGGTCATAACTTTTCTTCCAAGGAGTAAGTGTCTTTTAATTTCTTGGCTGCAGTCACCATCTGCAGTGATTTTGGAGCCCAAAAAAATAAGGTCTGCCACTGTTGCCACTGTTTCCCCAACTATTTGCCATGAAGTGATGGGACTGGATGCCATGATCTTAGTTTTCTGAATGTTGAGCTTTAAGCCAACTTTTTCACTCTCCTCTTTCACTTTCATCAATTGGCTCTTTAGTTCTTCTTCCCTTTCTGCCATAACGGTGGTATCATCTGCATATCTAAGGTTATTGATATTTCTTCCGGCAATCTTGATTCCAGCTTATGCTTCATCCAGCCCAGCATTTCTCATGATGTACTCTCCATATAAGTTAAATAAGCAGGATGACAATATACAGCTGTGACATACCCCTTTTCCTATTTGGAACCAGTCTGCTGTTCTATGTCCAGTTGTAACTGTTGCTTCCTGACCTGCATACAGATTCTCAAGAGGCAGGTGAGGTGGTCTGGTATTCCCATCTCTTGAAGAATTTTCCACAGTTTGTGGTGATCCACACAGTCAAAAGTTTTGGCATAGTCAATAAAGCAGAAATAGATGTTTTTCTCAAACTCTCTTGCTTTTTCCATGATCCAGCACATGTTGGCAATTTGATCTCTGGTTCCTCTGCCTTTTCTAAAACCAGCTTGAACATTTGGATGTTCATAGTTCATATATTGTTGAAGCCTGGCTTGGAGAATTTTGAGCATTACTTTACTAGCATGTGAGATGAGTGCAATTGTGCGGTAGTTTGAGCATTCTTTGGCATTGCCTTTCTTTGGAATTGGAATGAAAACTGACCTTTTCCAGTGCTGTGGCCACTGCTGAGTTTTCCAAATTTACTGGCATACTGAGTGCAGCACTTTCACAGCATCATCTTTTAGGATTTGAAATAGTTCAACTGGAATTCCATCACCTCCACTAGCTTTGTTTGTAGTGATGTTTCCTAAGACCCACTTGACTTCACATTCTAGGATGTCTGGCTCTAGGTGAGTGATCACATCATCTTGGTTATCTGGGTCATGAAGATCTTTTTTTGTGTAGTTCTGTGTATTCTTGCCACTTCTTCTTAACATCTTTTGCTTCTGTTAGGTCCATACCATTTCTGTCCTTTATTGAGCCCATCTTTGCATGAAATGTTCCTTTGGTATCTCTAATTTTCTTGAAGATATCTCTAGTCTTTTCCATTCTATTGGTTTCCTCTATTTCTTTGCACTGATCGCTGAGGAAGTCTTTCTTATCTCTCCTTGTTATTCTTCGGAATTTTGCATTCAAACAGGTATATCTTTCCTTTCTCCTTTGCTTTTCGCTTCTCTTCTTTTCACAGCTATTTGTAAGGCCTCCTCAGACAGCCATTTTGTTTTTTGCATTTCTTTTNCCTTTCTCTTTTGCTTTTCGCTTCTCTTCTTTTCACAGCTATTTGTAAGGCCTCCTCAGACAGCCATTTTGTTTTTTGCATTTCTTTTTCTTGGGGATGGTCTTGATCCTTGTCTCCTGTACAATGTCACAGACCTACATCCATAGTTCATCAGGCACTCTATCAGATCTAGTCTCTTAAATCTATTTCTCACTTCCACTGTTTAACTATAAGGGATTTGATTTAGGTCATACCTGAATGGTCTAGTGGTTTTCCCTACTTTCTTCAATTTAAGTCTGAATTTGGCAATAAGGAGTTCATGATCTGAGCCACAGTCAGCTCCCAGTCTTGTTTTTGCTGACTGTATAGAGCTTCTCCATCTTTGGCTGCAAAGAATATAATCAATCTGATATTGGTGTTGACCATCTGGTAATGTCCATGTGTACAGTCTTCTCTTGTGTTGTTGGAAGAGGGTGTTTGCTATGACCAGTGTGTTCTCTTGGCAAAACTCTATTAGCCTTTGCCCTGCTTCATTCTATACTCCAAGGCCAAATTTGCCTGTTACTCCAGGTATTTCTTGACTTCCTACTTTTGCATTCCAGTCCCCTATAATGAAAAGGACATCTTTTGGGGGTGTTAGTTCTAGAAGGCCTTGTAGGAATTTATAGAACCATTCAACTTCAGCTTCTTCAGCATCACTAGTCAGGGCATAGACTTGGATTACTGTGATATTGAATGGTGTGCCTTGGAAACAAACAGATATCATTCTGTTGTTTTTGAGATTGCATCCAAGTACTGCATTTTGGACTCATTTGTTTACTATGATGGTTATTCCATTTCTTCTAAGTGATTCTTGCCCACAGTAGTAGATATAATGGTCATCTGAGTTAAAGTCACCCATTCCATTTTGGTTTGCTGATTCCTAGAATGTCGATGTTCACTCTTGCCATCTCCTGTTTGACCACTTTCAATTTGCCTTGATTCAAGGACCTAACATTCCAGGTTCCTATGCAATATTGCTCTTTACAGCATCAGACCTTGCTTCTATTACCAGTGTCATCCATAACTAGGCATTGTTTTTGCTTTGCCTGTCTCTTCATTCTTTCTGGAATTATTTCTCCACTGATCTCCAGTAGCATATTGGGCACCTACTGCCCAGGGGAGTTCCTCTTTCAGTGTCCCATCATTTTGCCTTTTCATACTATTAATGGGATTCTCAAGGCAAGAATACTGAAGTGGTTTGCTATTCCCTTCTCCAGTGGACCACATTTTGTCACTATCATATGACATGTTGAACTATCATATGATCCAGCAATCTCACTTCTGGGTATATATCTAAATGAAATGAAAACAAGACATCTAAGAGATATTTGCACTCTCATGCTCATTGCAGTATATGGGACTTCCCCAGTTGTGTGGTAGTAAAGAATCCACCTGCAAATTCAGGAGATGCAGGAGACTTGGGTTCAATCCATGGGTTGGGAAGATCCCCTGGAGAGGAAATGACAACCCCACTCCAGTATTCTTGCCTGGAAAATCCCATGGACAGAGGGACCTGGTGGGCTATAGTCCATGGGGTCGAAAAGAGTAGGACATGATTAAGCAACTGAGCACACATCCACATTCATTGCAGTGTTATTTAGAGAAGCCAAGATAAGAAAGCAACCTAAGTGTGCATCATCAGATGAATAGATAAAGAAGATGTGGTACATATATACAGAGGACTATCATTCAGCCATGAGAAAGAAGGAAATCTTGATATCTGCAACAACATAGATGAAACTTGAAGGCATTATGCTAACTGAAATAAGACAGTCAGAGAGAGACAGATTCTGCATATTATTACTTATATGTGGAATCTTTGGTAAAAACTAGGGGAGAAGGCTGGAGAAGGCAATGGCACCCTACTCCAGTACTCTTGCCTGGAAAATCCCATGGATGGAGGAGCCTGGTAGGCTGCAATCCATGGGGTCGCTAAGAGTCGGACACAGCTGAGCAACTTCACTTTCACTTTTCACTTTCATGCATTGGAGAAGGAAATGGCAACGCACTCCAGTGTTCTTGCCTGGAGAATCCCAGGGACGATGGAGCCTGATGGGCTGCCGTCTATGGGGTCACACAGAGTCGGACACGACTGAAGCAACTTAGCAGCAGCAGCAGCAGGGGAGAAGGCAATGGCACCCCACTGCAGTACTCTTGCCTGGAAAATCCCATGGACAGAGGAACCTGGTGGGCTCCAGTCCATCAGGTCACAAAGAGCTGGACACGACTGAGCGACTTCACTTTCACTTTTCACTCTCATGCATTGGAGAAGGAAATGGCAACCCACTCCAGTGTTCTTGCCTGGAGAATCCCAGGGATGGGGGAGCCTGGTGGGCTGCCATCTCTGGGGTCGCACAGAGTGGGACACGACTGAAGCGACTTAGCTTAGCAGGGGAAAAGTCACATTCATAGAAACAGAGTGGAAAAGTGGTTGCCACATGTTGGGGAGTGGAATCAATAGGGAGAGACTGATAAAAGTGTATACCCTTTCAGTATAAGAGGAATAAGTTCTGAAGATCCATTGTATAACTTGGTGACTATAGCTGATAATGGGCTTTCCTGGTGGCTCAGCCGTGAAGTATCCACCTGCAATGAAGGAGATGCAGTTTCCATCCCTGGGTTGGGAAGCTCCCCTGGAGAAGGAAATAGCAAGCCACTCCAGTATTCTTACCTGGAGAATTCCATGGACAGAGGAGCCAGGCAGGCTACAGTCCGTGGGGTTGCAAAGAGTTGGACACGACGGAAAACCTGAGCACACACACACACACACACACACACACACAGTCGATAACACTGAATTGTGTGATTGAAATTTGCTAAAAGAATAGAATTTAAAAGTCTTCATACACAAAAAGAAGATAGATATGGGATGTGATGGATGTGATAATTATCTAGGAGGGGGAATGCTTTCACAATCTATTTGTATATCACATCACGAAGATGTACATTTTAAATATCTTAAAAGTTTCTTGGTCAATTATACTTCAGCAAAGCTGGAGGGGAAAAAAAGAAAGTCCAGAAGAAGAAACTGACTTGTCCAAGGTCTGTCAGAGAATTCGAACAGTCTTGACCTCCAATCTCCTGTCTCCCTAGCCACATCGTGGTTTTCAAGCCACAGGGAAAGCTTCAAGGACCTTTGATTTTTGGTGTGTTAATTGGCCATAAAGAAGGCTGAGCTCTATCCCCAGAGAGCAATGGAGACTCTACATTAGTATTTTTTGTTGTTGTTTGTTTTCTTAAGCTTGTTTTTTTCTTTTCTTAAGTTGAAGTATACTTTGTCTACAGTGTTGTGTTAACTTCAGGTATACAGCAAAGTGATTCAATTATATGCCTATATATAGTGAATGTATATATATATTTATTTCTTCAGATTCTTTTCTATCGTAGTTTATTACAAGATACTGATTATAGGCTGTTGGCATTGGCCTTGACTTAGCTTCTTCTCCAAGACAGACTCACCAAGGGGCGGTTGGGGTGATGGCCTGTGAACTCACTGCCTCCCTTCCCTGATCCAGTTTCCTTCCTCAATGAGCAGTGACAGAGCACGTGTGTGCCAAGTATCGTGCTGGATGCTGAAAAGCAGGAAAAAAAGGGCATCACCCCGTCCTCTGGGAACTCTCAGTCCAGTGGGGTGCAGGGACCCCGACCAGATCCCTGCAACGGAGTGATGGAAAAGTAGGGGTGCTCGGTTAAGACCGGACACCTCTTCCGGGAGGACATAGTACGCTGCATGGCTTTGTCTCCCCCTTGGAGGCGCCCCTTTCGCTTCTGCTGTCCCCCTCCCTCACCCCTCTCCTGGCCACCCCACTTCCTGGCCCAAGGGCTCCTCCAACCCCAATCCCTTGCCTCTCTTCTCCTCAGAGCAACAAACACGGGCTGCCTTTTCAACTTTGCTGGAAGTTAAGGAGTACAAAGAATACTGGAAGGCTAGGTGTGTGTGTGTGTCAGTCACTCAGTTATGTCTGCAGATTCTTTACCATCTGGGCCACCAGGGAAGCCCACTGAAGGCTAGACGCCACAGAGCAAGTTTCTGACCCTGTCACGGCCAGCAGCACAATCCCGAGTGCCTCCTCATCCCACAGAATCTCAGGCACTGCGGCCATTCCTCCCTCTCCATGACGGCCATCCCTTCCTGCTGGCATGCTCTGGGCAAGTGGCTTTTATCAGAAATAAAAGGGTCTAATCAGAAACGGACCTCTCACCCCACCCTCTCCCACAACTACCTCAGAAGCTCCAACATGTCCACCCGACTCCCAAGAACTGGGCAAGGTTCTTTTCCTACGCAGGCATTTCCAGAAAACTTTCACAGAGGAGAATGGGGAGGAGGGCTTTGGAAGAGAGGAGAGGACGACAGTGTGTGGAGTCCGGAGGGGGTACCGCGTTGGGAGATAAAAGGGCCCATAAGACTCTTTCCTTCCATATGCCCCATTTGCAAATCTCCCTTACCCTGATGATGCCGTTTAATCCTACAATATCTTTAAATTAAAGAGGCAGGAAGTGTCTCAAAGGAAAGAGATAACATGCCTAAAGGAGAGACAATAAATATATGTTGAGCGGGGTCCACTGGGACTGCAGTAGACAGAATAATGCCCCCCAGGTGTCCACATTCTAATCCGCCAAACCCGTGAAATATGTTCCCTTACATGGCAAAAGGGACTTTGCAGATGTGATTAAGTTAAGGATTTTGAGATGGGGAGATTATCCTGGATTATCCGGGTGGGCCCAATGTAATCACGAGGGTCCTTGTAAATGAAAAAGGAGACAGGAGAGCTGGAATCAGAGTGACGCAGGCCGAGAAAGACTTCATGGCCCTTGGTGGCTTTGAAGACGGGGAGAGGGGGCCACAGAGACAAGGAATGCAGTGGCCTCCAAAGCTGGGAAAGGCAAGGAAATGCATTCCCTCCTGGAATCTCCAGCAAGGAAGAGAGTCCGGCCAATAGTTTGAATTCAGCCTGGTGAGACCCATGTTGGACTTGTGACCTCCTGAACTGTGCGTTGTTTAAAGCCACTAAATGTGTGGCAGTCTGTGACAAGAGCGAGGACCCTCATCCAAGTACCTCGCAGAGGGCAAGGAGTCCACCCACAACACTGCCTGTGGTGGTCTCTGCAACCCCATGAGCGGACATGACCCCCCTTTCGTGGATGAGGGTGCTGAGGCTCACGCAAGCTCCGCACCACCAGCTTGCCTTAGGTCTGGGCTCCTCAGAAGCAGAGCTGGAGGCAAAGGTCTGGGCTCCTGACTTGCCGAGGGAGCGCTTTTCACGCTAAGCCAGAGGAGTGAGGGAACCAGTGGAGGGAATGAAAAGAGGAGGGTGGGGTCTCAGGGCAGGGCCACCTTTGACCTGACGCGTGGGTTGTGCTGGAACATAAATCAGTCAAGAAAGAGACCACACTCCCAGCAAAGGGCTCAGCCCTTTTACCCCACCTTGACCTGTCATTGGTCGGCTGATGGCTTGTCCTGAGGAGTGGCTGGGATCACTCCCCTCTCTGCAGACAGGGCAGCTGTGAGCAGTCAGCGGCCCGTGCCCACACCGCTGCAGACGAACGAGTCACAGCAGCATCCACACAAGCCTGCCCCTCTCCTGCAGGAGTAGAGAGACATCGCAGGACCTGTGTGTGGGGGTGGGGGTAGGGGGACACCCAGAGAGCCGAGCGCACCGTTCATTGCCTGTGGGAGGAGCAGCGGTGCTTTGAGCAGGAGACGTGCGCCCAGGCCTGTAAGGTGCTAAACCCAAGGTGGGCGTCCCCACGCTGCCAGGCCTCCTCTCCCAGAGCACCACCCAGCCCGCGCCTCCCGGGAGCAGGAGCCGATTCCCAGGAACCCGCAGAGTCAGCAGCGCCCCAGGGCCCCCTCCCTCCCCAGATCCGATTCTCTGAAGAAATTGGACGTTAATAGTGTTCACAGTTCTCTTTTCCTTCTCCTTCCCCTCCCCTCCTTCTTTCTGAGACTGTCCCTGGAGCTATTAATATCCAACTTGAACGAAACCACCTAAACTGTATTTCAACTTCCCCGTTTTATTCACCACAAGCTAGGCTGTTTCTCCATGGGCGGTGATGGGAACCGGGGTCCCGCTCCATGCAGGCCCCGTGCTCTGACGGCTGGTGATGCGGAACACAATGGCCATTACCAGGCCCAGGAGGAGTGCTTCCTTTTCTGCGTGTTTTATGTGCTGGCGGCTTCTGCTCCCATCAGGGACATTGGCACACATTTCACAGGCTGGCCTAATGGAGCAGAAACGCACTCTCCTAGCAAGGCCAGCGCCCGGCCATCGGGAGCACTGGGAGGGTCTCGGTCTCTCAGCCACTTGCCGTGGTCTGGGGCCCGGGACCACCTGATCCTCTTGTTCATCCTGTCATCAGGGCGAAGGAGGGAATCATGGGGGAGAGGATGTCAGGGCAAGGTCTGGAAGTCTGCCCAGAGGACCAGCCTGCCATTGGGAGAGGGATCTGCTGTCTCTCATGTCTCATCCGCCTTTTGAGGATCCTGGCAGGAGTGGCGGGGTCCTGCCAGTTCATAGGTGGGGAAACCCATGCCCGGATGAACCTCAGCCCTTGCCTGTGGACATCAGGGCAGGTCAGGGGTGGGGCTGGGGTCTCCTGACTCACAAGCCCGGCTCCACCTCAGGCTCCAGTCCTCCACTCAGGCCAACCTGCCTGTCCCTCACCTTGCCCTCCCTCCCAGACCAGCAGGCCCTGGGGTATGTGCTTCCCCCTGGCCTCCTGGCCCAGAACTCTAGCTCCTCACCTCCACACCAGGGAGCAGGTAGAGATAAGAGTTGACTTCAAACCCTCCAGATATCACAGGATCCCTCTCGCAGGCCAGGCACACAGCCCCAGACATAGTCCTGGAGCCCACTTTGTCCCAGAGGCAGGCTGATCGAGTGAAGTTTGTCTGTGGCTGAACTGCCTGGAACAAAGAGGCCCAGGAAGATGAGGCCCTCTGAGAGCCGTGGGTTTGGCTGACGGCCACGGAGCACTCGGCCAAGCTGACCGGCACAGCAGCTGCCTGGCCATTTAGTTACCGAAGTGGCTGCTCTTGGGGGTGCTCCTGCTGGGTGCCACGCACTGTGCAGGGGGGACTACCTCAGGCATCTTGCAAGTGTGCACATCAGCTTTACCAAGTCAAGGGAAATGTCCCTGTTTTATAGGCCTTCCCACGTGCAAAGGCCCATATGGTCTCATTGCATCTTCTTAGCCCCTGGAGGTCTTTCAGGAGAGAGGGAGCACCTCCGTTCACTGAAGAGGATGGTGAGGTTCACAGAGGCTAGGCAACTCACCCAGGGTCCCCCAGCACTGACAAGTTCAGATCCATGCAGGACCCATCCCTGGCCTGTGTGAGCACAGGGCCTGGGCTGTTTCTACTGTGGCCCCTGCTGAAAAGGTAGGGCAGAGGAAGGGGCTTATCTGTCCAGGACAGGCTCTGCACACCAGACACTGGCCAGGAAGCCTGAGGTCCCTCCCCCCACACTCTGCCCACAGACAGCCCCTGCCACACAACCGACCAACAGGAGACTTTGCCCTGGGAAGGGAAAAGCCCCACCCCAGCCCTGCCCAGGACACTGCTTCCCAGAGTGTGTAACGGGGACTAATTTACCCCTTCAGTGAGCATCTATTGAACACATATTCCTGCCAGATACCGTGCTAGTTTGAGAATGTGGGGCAGAGCCCACTGAAGTGCCCCAGCCCAGCCTCATTCCCTCAGGATCTGGTCGTCTTTCCACCCCACTGCAAGCTGCCTCTGTTTCACACTCTCCGAAATGCAAACGTGTGTGCCCATGCGTGTGTGTGCCCATGCACACATGGCCACACACGGGCTCACACTCCTGTCTGTGCACTCATTCTCATGTAAGCATGTGCCTACACACACACACACACACACACACACAGCCAGCCACCCCACTTCCTGGCCCAAGGGCTCCTCCAACCCCAATCCCTTGCCTCTCTTCTCCTCAGAGCAACAAACACGGGCTGCCTTTTCAACTTTGCTGGAAGTTAAGGAGTACAAAGAATACTGGAAGGCTAGGTGTGTGTGTGTGTCAGTCACTCAGTTATGTCTGCAGATTCTTTACCATCTGGGCCACCAGGGAAGCCCACTGAAGGCTAGACGCCACAGAGCAAGTTTCTGACCCTGTCACGGCCAGCAGCACAATCCCGAGTGCCTCCTCATCCCACAGAATCTCAGGCACTGCGGCCATTCCTCCCTCTCCATGACGGCCATCCCTTCCTGCTGGCATGCTCTGGGCAAGTGGCTTTTATCAGAAATAAAAGGGTCTAATCAGAAACGGACCTCTCACCCCACCCTCTCCCACAACTACCTCAGAAGCTCCAACATGTCCACCCGACTCCCAAGAACTGGGCAAGGTTCTTTTCCTACGCAGGCATTTCCAGAAAACTTTCACAGAGGAGAATGGGGAGGAGGGCTTTGGAAGAGAGGAGAGGACGACAGTGTGTGGAGTCCGGAGGGGGTACCGCGTTGGGAGATAAAAGGGCCCATAAGACTCTTTCCTTCCATATGCCCCATTTGCAAATCTCCCTTACCCTGATGATGCCGTTTAATCCTACAATATCTTTAAATTAAAGAGGCAGGAAGTGTCTCAAAGGAAAGAGATAACATGCCTAAAGGAGAGACAATAAATATATGTTGAGCGGGGTCCACTGGGACTGCAGTAGACAGAATAATGCCCCCCAGGTGTCCACATTCTAATCCGCCAAACCCGTGAAATATGTTCCCTTACATGGCAAAAGGGACTTTGCAGATGTGATTAAGTTAAGGATTTTGAGATGGGGAGATTATCCTGGATTATCCGGGTGGGCCCAATGTAATCACGAGGGTCCTTGTAAATGAAAAAGGAGACAGGAGAGCTGGAATCAGAGTGACGCAGGCCGAGAAAGACTACATGGCCCTTGGTGGCTTTGAAGACGGGGAGAGGGGGCCACAGAGACAAGGAATGCAGTGGCCTCCAAAGCTGGGAAAGGCAAGGAAATGCATTCCCTCCTGGAATCTCCAGCAAGGAAGAGAGTCCGGCCAATAGTTTGAATTCAGCCTGGTGAGACCCATGTTGGACTTGTGACCTCCTGAACTGTGCGTTGTTTAAAGCCACTAAATGTGTGGCAGTCTGTGACAAGAGCGAGGACCCTCATCCAAGTACCTCGCAGAGGGCAAGGAGTCCACCCACAACACTGCCTGTGGTGGTCTCTGCAACCCCATGAGCGGACATGACCCCCCTTTCGTGGATGAGGGTGCTGAGGCTCACGCAAGCTCCGCACCACCAGCTTGCCTTAGGTCTGGGCTCCTCAGAAGCAGAGCTGGAGGCAAAGGTCTGGGCTCCTGACTTGCCGAGGGAGCGCTTTTCACGCTAAGCCAGAGGAGTGAGGGAACCAGTGGAGGGAATGAAAAGAGGAGGGTGGGGTCTCAGGGCAGGGCCACCTTTGACCTGACGCGTGGGTTGTGCTGGAACATAAATCAGTCAAGAAAGAGACCACACTCCCAGCAAAGGGCTCAGCCCTTTTACCCCACCTTGACCTGTCATTGGTCGGCTGATGGCTTGTCCTGAGGAGTGGCTGGGATCACTCCCCTCTCTGCAGACAGGGCAGCTGTGAGCAGTCAGCGGCCCGTGCCCACACCGCTGCAGACGAACGAGTCACAGCAGCATCCACACAAGCCTGCCCCTCTCCTGCAGGAGTAGAGAGACATCGCAGGACCTGTGTGTGGGGGTGGGGGTAGGGGGACACCCAGAGAGCCAAGCGCACCGTTCATTGCCTGTGGGAGGAGCAGCGGTGCTTTGAGCAGGAGACGTGCGCCCAGGCCTGTAAGGTGCTAAACCCAAGGTGGGCGTCCCCACGCTGCCAGGCCTCCTCTCCCAGAGCACCACCCAGCCCGCGCCTCCCGGGAGCAGGAGCCGCTTCCCAGGAACCCGCAGAGTCAGCAGCGCCCCAGGGCCCCCTCCCTCCCCAGATCCGATTCTCTGAAGAAATTGGACGTTAATAGTGTTCACAGTTCTCTTTTCCTTCTCCTTCCCCTCCCCTCCTTCTTTCTGAGACTGTCCCTGGAGCTATTAATATCCAACTTGAACGAAACCACCTAAACTGTATTTCAACTTCCCCGTTTTATTCACCACAAGCTAGGCTGTTTCTCCATGGGCGGTGATGGGAACCGGGGTCCCGCTCCATGCAGGCCCCGTGCTCTGACGGCTGGTGATGCGGAACACAATGGCCATTACCAGGCCCAGGAGGAGTGCTTCCTTTTCTGCGTGTTTTATGTGCTGGCGGCTTCTGCTCCCATCAGGGACATTGGCACACATTTCACAGGCTGGCCTAATGGAGCAGAAACGCACTCTCCTAGCAAGGCCAGCGCCCGGCCATCGGGAGCACTGGGAGGGTCTCGGTCTCTCAGCCACTTGCCGTGGTCTGGGGCCCGGGACCACCTGATCCTCTTGTTCATCCTGTCATCAGGGCGAAGGAGGGAATCATGGGGGAGAGGATGTCAGGGCAAGGTCTGGAAGTCTGCCCAGAGGACCAGCCTGCCATTGGGAGAGGGATCTGCTGTCTCTCATGTCTCATCCGCCTTTTGAGGATCCTGGCAGGAGTGGCGGGGTCCTGCCAGTTCATAGGTGGGGAAACCCATGCCCGGATGAACCTCAGCCCTTGCCTGTGGACATCAGGGCAGGTCAGGGGTGGGGCTGGGGTCTCCTGACTCACAAGCCCGGCTCCACCTCAGGCTCCAGTCCTCCACTCAGGCCAACCTGCCTGTCCCTCACCTTGCCCTCCCTCCCAGACCAGCAGGCCCTGGGGTATGTGCTTCCCCCTGGCCTCCTGGCCCAGAACTCTAGCTCCTCACCTCCACACCAGGGAGCAGGTAGAGATAAGAGTTGACTTCAAACCCTCCAGATATCACAGGATCCCTCTCGCAGGCCAGGCACACAGCCCCAGACATAGTCCTGGAGCCCACTTTGTCCCAGAGGCAGGCTGATCGAGTGAAGTTTGTCTGTGGCTGAACTGCCTGGAACAAAGAGGCCCAGGAAGATGAGGCCCTCCGAGAGCCGTGGGTTTGGCTGACGGCCACGGAGCACTCGGCCAAGCTGACCGGCACAGCAGCTGCCTGGCCATTTAGTTACCGAAGTGGCTGCTCTTGGGGGTGCTCCTGCTGGGTGCCACGCACTGTGCAGGGGGGACTACCTCAGGCATCTTGCAAGTGTGCACATCAGCTTTACCAAGTCAAGGGAAATGTCCCTGTTTTATAGGCCTTCCCACGTGCGAAGGCCCATATGGTCTCATTGCATCTTCTTAGCCCCTGGAGGTCTTTCAGGAGAGAGGGAGCACCTCCGTTCACTGAAGAGGATGGTGAGGTTCACAGAGGCTAGGCAACTCACCCAGGGTCCCCCAGCACTGACAAGTTCAGATCCATGCAGGACCCATCCCTGGCCTGTGTGAGCACAGGGCCTGGGCTGTTTCTACTGTGGCCCCTGCTGAAAAGGTAGGGCAGAGGAAGGGGCTTATCTGTCCAGGACAGGCTCTGCACACCAGACACTGGCCAGGAAGCCTGAGGTCCCTCCCCCAACACTCTGCCCACAGACAGCCCCTGCCACACAACCGACCAACAGGAGACTTTGCCCTGGGAAGGGAAAAGCCCCACCCCAGCCCTGCCCAGGACACTGCTTCCCAGAGTGTGCAACGGGGACTAATTTACCCCTTCAGTGAGCATCTATTGAACACATATTCCTGCCAGATACCGTGCTAGTTTGAGAATGTGGGGCAGAGCCCACTGAAGTGCCCCAGCCCAGCCTCATTCCCTCAGGATCTGGTCGTCTTTCCACCCCACTGCAAGCTGCCTCTGTTTCACACTCTCCGAAATGCAAACGTGTGTGCCCATGCGTGTGTGTGCCCATGCACACATGGCCACACACGGGCTCACACTCCTGTCTGTGCACTCATTCTCATGTAAGCATGTGCCTACACACACACACACACACACACACACAGCCTTCCCTAAACTAGGTCAGGCCCTCCAGCCAAAGTGAGGATGAACAGAACAGATGGAGGGATGTGGTGGCTCAGCCGACCGAGCCCGAAAGAAGAGGACATAGAGGAGAGACGGAGAGGGAAGGGTGTGGGCTGCAGGCGGGAGCGGCGGGCTCGGGGCCAGCAGCACCCACCACAGAGAGCTCTGGGGGTGAATCTGAGATCAGAAAGGCCAGACCCAGGCAGCCCTGCAGCAGTGTAGGTATGGCTTGAGGAGGCAGGTGAGGCTGAGAGTCAGCGTTTCAGAATGTGAGGCTCTGAAGAAGGATCACAGACCTCTGAGCCTCCATTTCCCCATCTGTAAAATGGGGATGCTGACTGCTAATATCTGATGGGATGACTGTAGAGATGGTGCAAGATGGAGTGTAGGGTGTGGAAAGACCTCAGATGTGTAAGGTGCATGTTGGGTGGTTATAACTGCTCTGCTTCCATCCCGCCTGTGATCGTGAACACAGGCTAAGCATGCACTCCAGTATAGGGGGGCAAGAAACCCCCAAAGGCCTCCTTGTCCAGAAACATCTCCCCTGATGCCCCTCCCCCCAAGTCTTTTAAAGCAAATTAGAGCACCTTCTCCAGAAGATTCCTGTTGAAATACACGTCAGTTCCTGGGAAGGCCCTCTCATTATCTCTTTAGCAAGACTAGTCATTCGGCTTGGTCAGTTGGAGGGCTGACTTTGATTTTAGAGAAAAGCATACAGGGAGCATAGGAGAGTGTGGTCTGGAGGAAGAGCCCGAACCACCCAGGGACAGATGAGAGCAGTCTGCAGGGAAGATGCTGAGCGGCACAGGCTTGGGCTCAGGATGCAAGAATGTGGTGGAGTCCAGGGCAGCAGTTTTCACAGTTTTGTTTTTTTTTTTTTTTTTGCGGCACAATGCTGTTTTCATATATTTTACCCAGAAATAAAATACAGATCAAAGAGGAGGGAGTAGCCCTGACTCAGATGGAGCTGGGGAGGAGGAGGCAAAGACTTGATCACTCAGCCCCCCCATTGCCCTCCCCATCACCCCCAGGATGTCCCTCCAAGCCTTCAGGCCCCCAGGAACCCAGTCAGCTAATCACCTGTCTTTGTGTAAAGAGCAGTGGCCAGAAGTCAGTTCAGGCCATTTTAACTGTGAAGTCTCTAAGGTCACTCCCAGCCGTGACATTCTAGGTGATCTGTGGATGGGAATAAGGGAAAGTGGCCAGGGACAATCTCTACAGCTGAGTGAGGGCCCTGTGGAAGTCATGTGACCAGGGTGGGATCAGCCAGGCTTTGGGATCACACTTCCTTCTCCCCAAGCCCTGACCCTGAGCTCAAGCACAGACACCTAGGGTTGATGACCAAGAGTGGGTGAGAGGGAGCAAACCATGAGGTGTGAGTCCTGTCCAAAGAGGGCCCATGATCCCCACTCGTCACAAGCCTCCCCGCGTGTTTCTGATGGTTTTGCTCCTGTATCATGTCCACGTGGGGTCAGCGGATGGATGTCATGTGGTCTGGGGTCAGCAGCCTGAGCTACATCCACCATGTTCATCACTTCCCGGCAGAGCCCTCCCGCCCCCCGCCCCGCCCCACCAGGCCATCAGGAAGCATTATCACATTTTCTCTCCATAGAAACCCCAGGGGGCCAGGAGGGCAGAGATAGGCATCCCCCTTGTAAAGCTGAGAGAAGGCAGGCTCGGTGTGACGAATGAACTCACCAAGGTCAAGCCTGGCAGAGCCATACCTGTGACCAGTTCTCCTCCCTGGTGTGACCCCCATGGGGTTCAGCTGCCCAGCCTGCAAGGCTCTGCCTTGGGGGCAGGTGGAGAAGTTCAGGCTTCCTTCTGGCGGGCAGTGGAGGCGCAAACCTGAGGCTGGCAAGAGAGCGCTGGGGCCTAAGGGGCAGCAAAGACCTGGACCCATCCTCGGGCACTCAGCACTGTGCTGCCACTCAAGAGAGTAATTGGCACCTAGCAATCGGGTCAGAGGTGGACAAGAACCACTACTGCAGTTGAGCCAGCATGACCCGGTCCGTCCCTCAAGGCAAGGCCTGAAATAGAGCTCTGGACTCCCAGACAAGAGGCTCTGGCCTCCGGAGTGGAGGAAGAACTGAGATCTGATGCAGAAGGGAAGGGCTTCCCAGGCGACACTAATGGTAAGAACCCACCTGCCAGTGCAGGAGACTAAGAGACTCGGGCTTGATCCCTGGTCAGGAAGCTCCCCTGGAGGAGGGCTTGGCAACCCACTCCAGCATTCTTGCCTGGAGAATCCTATGGACAGAGGAGCTTAGTAGGCTACAGTCCATAGGGTCGCAACGAGCTGGACACAACTGCAGTGAAGTAGCGTGCGCGCATGCGTGCACACACACACACACTCACACAGAAGCAGACTCAGACAAACACCCTTTGCTGGGTCCTAATCTCACCCTGCAGGGTTGTGTGCAAAGAAAGATGGTTCTGGAGCCATTTTAGGAGCCTCAGATCCAGGGTCTGGAGCAAGACTTGGAAGGATGAGGGCGGGGCTGGGGAGGAGAACAGGCTGTCCTGTCAAAGGGTAGGGCTCGAGCAGGGACTCAGTCTCGGCAGAAGGACTGCAAAGTAGATGAAGGTGCCATCTGCCATCTGAGCCTGCATCCTTGTCTCAAATCCCCTGCGCTGGCCTGTGAAGCCCAAATGGCCCCTGCCTCCAGACCCCCTTGCAGAGAGTCTCCTCTGCATCCTTGGCCGTGTTCTCTCCCCTGCCCATCCCTCCTCCTCTCCCACTGATTCAATTATTTATCCAGTTGAGTTCTCAGCATTGGAGTTAATCTCTCTCCTCTCAGCATCTCCTGATCTCCCCTCCTTGCAACAAGTTTGGGGTGGGGGAAAAACGCTGGCGGGTTCCGTGCGGTGTTGATTAGAGTATTGATTGTGGCTGCAGCCCTCGCAGTCCTCACCCAGCCATTCATCAGAGCTAGGTGAAGCAGACTGGAGACTGGCCTCGAGGCTGCGTCCAGAGCCTGGGTCCAGACCAGAAGGCGCCCAGAGCAGGTCCCCAAGGTGTGAGGAGGGGCGGGGTCAAGGTCAGCCCTGGCCGTCTTCAGTGCCCTCAGCAGGGCGCTGCGGGCTTGTTGCTACTTCTAATCCTGGGCGTCCCATTCCTCTTCCTGCCTGCTGTTCCTCCGAACTTGCTCCTCTCTGCTCTCTGGCCTGTTGATTCTCCGCTGCCTTTTCCTGGTGATTCTGGCTGACGGCAGCCCCATCACTGACCGCCTTCCCCATGCTAGTCCTCTGCTCAAGGTTCTCCGTTCTCACGGCTGCCCAGTGAGGTTCGCCTCCTCTTTCCTACCTGTGAGGCTGAGGCTCACAGAGGTCAGGCAAGACCAGGCTGCTGAGTGGACGAGGGGCAAGGTCTGGGTGTCATTTTCCACCAGGCTGCACTACCCTCCAGCATTAATTGAGCCGCTGTGTGCCAGGGACACTCTCTCTCGCGGGCAACCTGTATTCATCTTGTGATGCGGAGGTTCGTTATCCTCACTTTACAGGTGACAACACGCAAGCAACTTGTCTCTGGACTGCACAGCTAACAAGTGTCAGAGCAGGAATTCAGACTCTGGTCTGTGGAACTCCAGACCCAAGTCACTTATGTTTGTGTGGCAGTTCCCAGTTTAAAAGCCGGTTCACTGCCACCATCTCCTCTCTTTACTCACTCTGAAAGAGAACTGGTGTTATTATCCCCATTTATAAAATGGGAAAACTGAGGCAAGGCATGGTCAAATGGCTGGAAATGGCAGAATGAGGGCTCCAGCAGGTCTGATGACTCCTGATGCTCTCATGTCAAATCTACTCCCACCCAGCCTCCCCCTGGGCTGACGCCACCTCACCTGTGCCCACTGCTCAGCATCTTGTCCTCTATTTTGCAAGCCCCTGAAATCCATCTTCTTCCTCTTCCAGGAAGCCTTCTTGGATTTGCTTTAGGGTGGCCACTTCCCTTTACCTCTCTGCCTCTCTCTAGAACACAAACCAAGGATGGTACTGGGCATCTCCCTCTCCACAAGTTCAGTTTCTCTCCAGAGAAGAATGAAATGTGCTTGGTTCCATGTCAAGCCTTTGCTTAGGCCCTTCTCTCTGCCTGGAACTCCCCTGCCTCTTCCCTGCACGAGACCCCCTCCCTTCTCTACCTGCAAGCCCTGCTCAGGTGCACTTCCTCCAGGAAATCCAAGCCCAGGAACCCCCATCGCTCGCGTAATCACCCAGCACTCAGCGTCAGGAGGTGAACGCTGCAATCCCACCGTTCAGCTCGGTGGCCTTGGCGATCACTTCTGCCCTCAACTCCTGCAACTGTGCGCTTCATTAGCACAATCCAGAAGTTTTGTAAACAGTTCAAATGCCAGGGACCCCACTTAAGATTCTGATTCAGAAGATCCAGGGTGGGGAGTCTGCATTATTTATTGGATGTCTTATTGAAAGCTTAGAGTGGACACTGGAGACAGACATCAGGGTTCGAACCCTGGCTCAGTACACCTGGGTGACCTCAGAAGGTTGATGGAGGCCTCGGTACCTATTCAGCATCACTACCACTTGTCATACGATGTACTTTCTGTGGCTGGAGAGAGGAGTGAGCATGATGTGGAAGGATCTGGATGTGCGAGGCACACCCTCTGTGGCACACCCTCTCTTGGCAGTGGCCAAGAACTGCCAGGCTGGATGGCCTCTGGGGTCCTGCCACACAAAGATCCTGTACCTTTCAGGCGCTCTCTATAAGGGCCTTTTGTATGTTTCCTGGCATCCCCAAACCCCATGCTCCTCTAGGGCAGAACCAAGGCTCCTTCAACCTCTGGACCATCGCCCTGTCCCCAGGAGAGGGCCCTGCATAGGAGGAGTGGCCCAACAGACCTCAGGTTGTTTGACCAGAGAGTCCCGGGTGCTCACCTGTTCCCAATCCACCTCCTCCCGCCTTCAGCTCTGGGTATTGTGCATGACAGGCAGGAAAGCAGACAGTGGCCATCCCCATACCAGCCCTTGCGTTAGCACTGATGGTGGAGCAGGGGCTGAAAAGCAGCTATGATTGCAAATTGATCTGTTGTGCACTGAGCTGGTTACTGAGAAGAGAGAAAGCAAGTTGTCAATACTGCATTACCCACTGGGGTCCAGAGCTGCTCCCTTGGGCTACCCAGAAGAGAGACAGAGGAAGGGAAAGAGAGCTGTTTCAGTTTTACTGGGGTCCTTGTGGGGTCTTAGGGAGTTGAGTGGGGGCCCAGCCTGAGTCCCACCCAGCTCAGAGCCAGCCCTGGGCTCTCTTTTTCATCTTCCCTCCTCCAGAAAGAGGGGCTTCCCTGGTGGCTCAGACTGTAAAGAATCTGCCTGCAATGCAGGAGGTGCGGGTTCGATCCCTGGATCAGGAAGGTCCCCTGGAGAAGAGGATGACAACCCACTCCAGTATTCTGGCCTGGGGAATCCCATGGATGGAGGAGACTAGAGGGCCACAGTTCATGGTGTGGCAGAGAGTTGGACATGACTGAGCAACTAACACTTTCACTTTCTTTCACTTCCTCCAGTACCAGCTTGGAACAGAGGAGCTAAAATAGATAATTTAGAAAGCTATTTCCATTTGGTTTGTAATTGTGTGGTTTGCCATGGGTCTGGGATCAAAGGACAGACCACTCGCCTTTATTCAGCAGCTTGGGTCAAGCGTTTGCACTTCTCCAGTGTCACCAGTGCATAGAGTTGGGAGGTGTAATGGTATCCAAGGGTCTGCTAAAGGAAACCTAGCCTGGAAGCTTATCCAGGATGTAGCTCTGTGATGAGAACAGTTAGAGTTGGGTCCTGCCAGGTCCGCACTGAGCCCAAGGATTCTGAGCCTTCTTTCCTTCACAGCCCTGTGCTGGGATGCCAGTGGGAGGAGAAGTGAGCCATAAGAACACCTAGAGTCAGCTAACCCTGTGCCAGGCTGGTTCTGAGGAAGCAGAGACCCCAGTTCTGTGCCCAAGTTCCACCTTCCCCTTGAGGTCTCTGGTGAAGGTGAAGTCGCTCAGTCATGTCTGACTCTTTACAACCCCATGGACTGTAACCTACTAGGCTTCTCCGTCCATGGGATTCTCCAGGCAAGAATACTGGAGTGGATTGCCATTTCCTTCTCCAGGGGATCTTCCCGACCCAGGGATCGAACCCAGGTCTCCCGCATTGGAGGCAGACGCTTTAACCTCTGCATCACCAGGGAAGCCCTCGTCTCTAACTGACTCCTACTCAGACTTCAGGCCAGGCCATCTACCTCTATGAGAATTAAATCATGTGCTGCTGCAGCTGCTAACTTTCAACACCCCCTTGGAAGGAGTTCAAGGTGGAGGGCAGAAATGAAACCGTAACCCTGGCCCCCACCTGGCTATGTGACCCTTGCCTTCGGGCTCTAGAGCTCAGTTACACGGGCCCAGTGGTGCAAGGACAACCCAAGAAAAACTCACACACCTGATCACAGGTAGCCAGGTAGTCAGACTTATGAGGTGTGGCAGCTCATGTCAAAGTGGGGGCCCTACACGGTCCCCCCACCCTAGTCCTTCCTCTCTGCCTACACTTCAGCTGCAGTTACAGCTTGAGAACCAGGCTGGAATTTGAAACCTGGCTCTTCCTAACTAGTTGCTTTCGGAAAGCTCCTTCATCTCTCTAAATCTCAGGTCCTCATCTGAACAATGGAAATAAAATTACCTATCCGTAATGATGTGCGAATGCGCTTTGTCACTTCAGTCATGTCTGACTCTTCGAGACCTTATGGACTGTGGCCCGCCAGGCTCCTCTGTCCATGGGATTCTCCAGGCAAGAATACTGGAGTGGGTTGCCCTGCCCTCCTCCAGGGGGCCTTCCCGACCCAGGGATGGAACCCACGTCTCCTGTGACTCCTGCATTGCAGGCGGTTCTTTACAGAGGAGCCACCAGGGAAGCCCCACCCACAGCGATGTGGTGAGAGCTAACCCCCAAGCACAGGCGTGAGCATTCTTAGTTAATGACGACTCTTACTGTTCTCCACGAAGCAGGTGCCACCTTTAACCCCTAATGTCCAGAATGCTTCCCAGCCACTCAGGCTCCTGCAGATCCAGGAAAGGTGTCACTGCTGCCAAAGACCTTATGGACCGTGGCCCGCCAGGCTCCTCTGTCCATGGGATTCTCCAGGCAAGAATACTGGAGTGGGTTGCCCTGCCCTCCTCCAGGAGACCTTCCCGACCCAGGGATGGAACCCACGTCTCCTGTGACTCCTGCATTGCAGGCGGGTTCTTTACAGAGGAGCCACCAGGGAAGCCCCACCCACAGCGATGTGGTGAGAGCTAACCCCCAAGCACAGGCATGAGCATTCTTAGTTAATGACGACTCTTACTGTTCTCCACGAAGCAGGCGCCACCTTTAACCCCTAATGTCCAGAATGCTTCCCAGCCACTCAGGCTCCTGCAGATCCAGGAAAGGTGTCACTGCTGCCCATCGGGGGGCTTACTTGTTCCAGTTACTTGCCTGAGGGTCCTCCTGTTCTCTATTTACTTCCTATACTATATACCAGGGTGAGTAGTGCCAACTACAAACTAGCACTTGCCATCTACCTCTACGAGAATTGAATCATGTGCTGCTGCAGCTGGTAACTTTCAACACCCCCTTGGAAGGAGCTCAAGGTGGAAG
The DNA here is from genome assembly GCA_006410635.1 of Cephalophus harveyi. Classification (NCBI taxonomy): domain Eukaryota; kingdom Metazoa; phylum Chordata; class Mammalia; order Artiodactyla; family Bovidae; genus Cephalophus; species Cephalophus harveyi. Next base: position 209,856 of record SJYT01018255.1, read on the forward strand.
GCAGAAATGAAGCCTGGGAATTTTTTCTGGGAAAATTGACAGAACAGGTCTCCAGACAGATATTTTCAGGAGCTGATTTTATGAGCCCAATTCTTTTATCTCCTCATATCTAGAAAAGCACTAAAATCCTTTATAATGACAACTGCTCCTCGTGATTAGCAGTAACCTTCATGTGACTAGCAGAAACCTTCTGTGAAAAAATACGCAGCTGATTGTATGTACTCCCCCTTCAACAAAATTACATACATATAGACTTTCCCCCTGCCTCTTTGGAGCTGTTTCCCAGAGATATCCGAGGTGCTGTGTCCCAGGCTATAGTCCTCATTTTGCCCCAAATAAAATTTGATTCATAACTCTTGTGCTGTGCATTTTTTTAAGTCAACACTAGCAACAGCAGTGGTGTCTTCCCCCTTTTAGGGAAAATTTTCCCCGCCCTCACAGGCAACAATATCTAGAAAAGCACTAAAATCCTTCATAATGACAACTGCTCCTCGTGATTAGCAGTAACCTTCACGTGACTAGCAGAAACCTTCTGTGAAAAAAATATGCAGCTGATTGTATGTACTCCCCCTTCAACAAAATTACATACATATAGACTGTCCCCCTGCCTCTTTGGAGCTGTTTCTCAGAGATATCTGAGGTGCTGTGTCCCAGGCTATAGTCCTCATTTTGCCCCAAATAAAACTTGATTCATAACTCTTGTGCTGTGCATTTTTTTAAGTCAACACTAGCAACAGCAGTGGTGTCTTCCCCCTTTTAGGGAAAATTTTCCCCGCCCTCACAGGCAACCTTATCCTACCTGACCACTTCCCAGTAAACTCAGCACTCAGACAGGTTCTACCCCCTACTGCATCCAGGAGGGATTAACACATTGCCCAAGGAAGAGATATTTTTAAATGAAAGAAATGGTCACTGCCATCCACTTTGTGGCCATCTATCCAGCCTGCATCAAGCATAGTGTTTGGTCACGGGGGTTAGTCCTGCTCTAAGGCCTCCTGACCAAACAGGGAGAGCTGGGTCAGAGCTGCTGGAGGACCATTCAAGCAGCTCAGGAGCTGGACTGCTGGGCAAGAAAAGACTTCCTGCAAGAGGTGATGCCCAAGCTGAGTCTCTAAGAATGAGGAGGTTTTTCCCCAGCCAGCTACAGAGGCCACAGATGGTGCAAAAGAGGCCTCCTGACCAAACAGGGAGAGCTGGGTCAGAGCTGCTGGAGGACCATTCAAGCAGCTCAGGAGCTGGACTGCTGGGCAAGAAAAGACTTCCTGCAAGAGGTGATGCCCAAGCTGAGTCTCTAAGAATGAGGAGGTTTTTCCCCAGCCAGCTACAGAGGCCACAGATGGTGCAAAGACTCCTGTGGCCACATCCTAGGAGCCAGTCTAGAATCTGTCGCTGAATTCAACTAACAGTCGTTGAGTATCTCCCATATACCAGGTCCTGGACTGGGACTGAGCAGCTAGAGGGTGGCAGACACTGGAGAGATAAGTAGAGTGATTCACAGTCCCTGTGCCCTTGGAGTAGGGGAGACAGGTATCCAGCAGTCTCTGACATCATGTGCATTGGGGAATGGGAGATGGGAGGGCAGAGATTTGGGAAGGTTTCATGGAGAAAATGTGGCTCAGCCGGGCCATGAAAGAAAAGGAACTGTGCGGGTTCCCAGGACAGTGGGATAATACTAAAGGCACAGGATACGCAACATTCATATCTGAATTTAAATAGTTGATGTCAGGACTTCCCCTGTGGTCCAGTGGCTATGGCTCTGAACTCCCAGTGCAGGGGGTTTGGGTTCAATCCCTAGTGGGGAACTAGATCTCACATGCAACAGTGTTAGGGAAATTAAAATAGAAGAAATCTTGTTCAGGTTTCAGAAGCATGAAAGCAGGCCTCTGACCTTCTCTCTGACCTACCTGGACACTGCCCAATTCCATGCCTGCCTGCAAGCACAACAAATCAGGCGGCACTTCATATAAGAAAAGGACTGGGTCTTGGAATTCTTGAGTACCTGCAGGTCTGGCCAGCTGCCCCAGGGTTTAACAAAATCCTATGACTCACAAGATAAAACAGCATTGTAAAAATTTTAAAGTAAAACCAGGGCTGCATTTTTGCACACAAACTGATGATGATATCGGTTTGCAACCTGAGATTACAAGCGGGAGCCCCCAAAACTGCAATTAGAAGTCCCATTCATGGGGTGGACACACTGCCTAGGACCTTTTCCCAGTTGGGACCCCAGATCGCTGTTACTCGGGAGTTCCCAGCACTAAGTCTGGATGTTGATCGGCCCACGTTGGTGATGTATGTGCTGTTACTTTTCCCTATTATTTCTATTCCTTTTCTTTTAGTCACTGTATGTTAAAATTAAGGGCTTCCCTTGTGGCTCAGCTGGTAAAGAATCTGCCTGCAATGAGGGAGACCTGGGTTTGATCCCTAGGTTGGGAAGGTACCCCAGAGAGGGGAAAGGCTACCCACTCCAGTATTCTGGCAAAAAAAATATAGTTCATGGGGTCTCAAAGAGTCAGACACGACTGAGCTACTTTCACTTTCTTTCTAAAATTAAGTTAAATAATCTTCTTTTTAAAAATTGAAATTGTTTGCCTGTTATCAGTGGTTTCTTTCGTTAACAAATCCTTCGAATGTGAAATGAAAGTAAAACTTTCACCAAAACATGAAACTAAAAAAATCCTACATGCTACAATGAAGACTGAAGATCCTGCATCCTGCAAGACTTTGGTTCAAATAAATAAACAAATAATTTTTAAAATAAATTTTTAAAAAACCCAAATACTTGATGTGGTTGGATGAACCAATATCAGTCTCCATGGGAAACCAATGGCCACACAAATTAGGGTAAATCAAGGACTTAATAAGGGACGTTTTATAAATGCATTGGCAATGCGGAGGGGAAGCAGAGCTGTTACCACCTTGAGGCTCAAAGGGAGGGAACAAGTTGGTTTCTGGAACAGGTTGGGAGCTCAGACCTTTGGTCAAAAGTCAGGGCCAGCCCAAGGCCACCCTGTGGGAGAAAAAGGAGAACAGAGATGTTGAACTTCCCCTTGGTCCCTTAGATGAACTGCCCGGGACTCCATGATAGAGCTGAGGGGAGTCCAGAGAAACAGGGCCAGCCTCCCTGGGGCAGAAGGCGGGGACACAGGGTGAAAAGTGACCCAAGATGGAGCAAACAGAAGCTCTCTGGCACCTGTAACATTCCTGATTATGAGAGTCTACCTCAGAAAATGAAGCATAATCTCTACAGTCCTAAACGCCTCACAGAGTTCTAGAAGGGTCAATGAGCTAACAATGGCAAGGTCTTTGATAATTGCTGCTCCCTACCTTAGCTGAGGGTTGCCCTTCAGTACCAATTCCATCAGTATTTGTAAGAGAAATAAATTTACTGATGAGGAAACATGTTCAGGAAGGTTATGTCATCTCTCTGCATTGGTCAGCTCCCTACTTTGCAAAGGACAGAAACCCAAGTCAAACTGCATTCAGCAAACAAGAAAGAAAAGCAAATGGCTCACATAACTTAACTGTTCAAGAATAGATATGGCCTCAGGATTTCAGGCATGGCTGTATCCAGGCACCATCAATCAAGGTTATTGAGTATATGTTTCCTCTGTCACTTTGCTCTGCTCACCTGTATTGGTTTTTTGGGGAAATAGAATAACCTGTGTTTTTATAATAAAATAAACCTGTGTTTATTTTGGGGAAGAGTCAGTCTCCCCAAGCCAAGACAGACACCTTCAGACACATTTCTATCAGCTTAGCCATGCCAAGGGAAAGAGCCCCTTCTCAGAATTTTCAAACAAACATCCTAAAACTGACTTCCCCAACTCTGGACCAATCTCTGTCACAGGGATGATGTAAGCTCTCACTGGCTATGTCTGGGTCAGTTACCCTCCCTTGGAGATAGAAGATCAAGCCAACACAGTTGAGAAAAGTCTGGGAAAAGGGGAAAAAAAAACAGAGCCAGCTATCCAAAATAAAGGGAGGACAGTTGGGCATGACCCTCCCCAAGTCACACATCTGGGAGCAGCCCCTCCCAGGGTCCCATGTAGCTGTCCAGCTTCCAAGCTCTTTTTTGTTTGGGTTTTTTGGTTGTTACTTCAAGTTTTTCTGGGGGGTTTAACACTACATCCTAAGCCAGGGAGGTATGGTGAAAAGACGGAGCACATGGGCATGGGTACAGAGGAGTGACCGGAATGGAGGAGCTGACTGTGAAGGGTCCTGAGCTCCATCCGAGGATCAGCACTGAGCCCCCAGGGCTGGAGGGTTGACCCACGGGACCCAGGCCTAGAGAAGTCCTCCTGAGGTGACAGTCTGTAGGCCTGAGCAGAGAGCCAGACTCACTGGGGCTTCTGGCAGGAAGGTGGAGCCCAGACAAGCTCAGGCGAGTGTACAGTCCCCACGTCCACCTCCCTCATCTGCTGGCTCCCTTTTAAGAGCTTTTGCCCTGATATGCAGGAAGCATCGGGGTCGCTGGCTTCCTTTCTTTCCCCCATAAAGGCCTCCCTCCCCATAAAGGCATGGAGCGTTGTGTAGAGTGTGGGTGTGTGCACGCACATGGCAGAGGAGCGCCCTCCTCTTGGGCTGGTGACACCCATCTGGGGGCAGCCGGGGAGGTGGCACCCAAGGCTGTGGGTTCCCTGGCCTCTGTCCAGCCTGACCACTCCTCTGCCTTTATTTACCGCCCTTCACTGGCTCCAACAGTCTAAAGAGAGGATAGGGATAGGATGGGATGGGGAAGAACATCGTGCTCAGAGAAGAGATTTGAAAAGGAGGGAGACAGGAAAGAGGATGGAGAGAGGAGAGGAGGAAGAGAATGTGGCCAGAGGAGGGGCGGGGGAGGCAAAGAAGCAGAAAGAAAGGCAGAGAAAGTGGAGGGGGAGGCAGAGTAATGGGGGAGCGCATTCAGAGATGCAAGCACATGCTGCCCAGAGTCCAGGGTGGCCAGAGGGCCTGATCTCCCGACAGAGCTTGGAGGTGGCACCTGCGGCCAGGCAGTGGCCAGAGGGAGAAGGACACGTGGATGGTCGGGTCTGGGGACCCAGGGTGAGCAGGGCCACACAGCTGTGGGCAACGAGCACATCTTGGCCTGGACTGGGAGACAGATGCGCCCCCAGCCTTTCCGGCATTGCCTCCACCACCCCCGCCACATTCCCCCTCCCCTGGAGGGCCGAGTTTCAGCACACGAAGCATAAGTGGACATGACAGGGCTCCGGTCCCTCTGGGCTTCCTGTCTCCTTCCCAGCTGGTGTGCTCATGCCCCCGCCGACCTCCACGGCAGCTTCCTCCAAAGGGGTCAGCCCCCCGGGCTCATTCTGTGACTCTTTCAGTTCCACCCACATCCAGGCCAGAAACCAGGTGCCAGGGTCAGAGCAAGGATGGGCTGCTGTGAGGCCCTTTCATACCCTTCTTCAGGGCCCAGAGCAAGGAGCCTGGCATCCCTGTGCTCTGCCATGGCCAGGGCCCCCTCACCCTCATGAGTGTGCAAGGGGCCAGTTGCATCTGCGAGTGAACCTTCTACAGAATTACAGCCTGAGTTCCCAGGAGAGAAAGGAGCTGGACCTGCCTGGAGGTTTGTCTGGGGTCACTGGAGACTGCCCACCCCAGAAATGCTGCTTTCCAGTTACCATCTGTGGTCCTCAGATCACACTGCCCACTATTACAGAGCTGTCTGACCTCACAGGGCATATGTGAGTGCTAAGTCATTCAGTCGGGTCCGATTCTTTGCAACCCCGTGGACTGTAGCCCACCAGCCTTCTGTCCATGGGATACTTCAGGCAAGAATACTGGAGTGGGTAGCCATGGGTGGCTTCCTGACCCAGGGATTGAAATTGGGTCTCCTGCATAGCAGACAGATTCTTTACAATCTGAGCAACCAGGGAAGCCCCTCACGGGGCAGTGGTCCCCGATCTTTTTGCCACCAGGGATCAGTAACATAGAAGAGTTTTTCCACAGAGTGGGGTTGGGGGTGGGCTGGTTTCAGGATGACTGGAGTGCATTACCTTCATCGTGCCCTTTATTTCTGTTATTATAGCGGGTCCACCTCAGATCATCAGGCATTAGACCCTGGAAATTGGGGGCCCCTGTCATAGGGCTTAGGGGGTTACATTCATTGGGACCCCCGGGCCCTCAAAGCTTCTCTTCCTCCCTGACTCCACCCTCAACCTCTGGGCTAACCCATCAGATCTGCTTCTAGGATGACAGCCAGTGTGCGGGGAGATGGGGGTGGGGACAGTCATTATCACAAGCCAAGAAAGTCCACAGACCAGAAGCTGGGAAGAAATAGTTGGTGTCCCCCCACCATGCCCCAGAGTGAAGTCAGAGAGGATGGGATTTTCCGTTGAGCTCCGTTCTGTTCTGCGACTCGCCCAGCACTCAGGATTGGACATAATCCCCACTCCTCTCCATCTCTGCACTTCTAAAACCAGATGCTCCATGAATTTTGCACCAGGTTCACAGGCAGAAGATGCACTGCAGACACCGCGAGGCTACTTCCACGTGCTGAGGGATCTGTGTGTGTGCACGCGTGCAAGGGCCCTCCCTGTGCATGCTTCTGCACACACTGATGCCAACCTCTTAACTCTCACGTGCATACCCTTGTGTGCACACACACTCCTCTACACTCACATGTGTGTGCACACACCCCATACATTCACACTTACACATGCATACATCCCTGTGTGCACACACTCCTATACACTGACATTCTTGTGCAAACACACTCCCATACATTCACACTTGCTTGCATACACCCCTGTGCACACACACACTCCTATACACTCACATTCCTGTGTGCACATCTACAAACACTCTTGTGTGTGTACACACTCCTCTACACTCACATTGCTGTGTGCGCATGTACAAACACACCTGTGTGTGTACACACTCCTCTATACTCACATTCCTGTGTGTGCATGTACAAACACACCTGTGTGTCCACACACTCCTATACACTCACATTCCTGTGTGCACACATACAAACACACCTGTGTGCACACACACTCCTCTACACTCACATTCCTGTGTGCACACGTACAAACACACCTGTGTGTACACACACTCCTCTATACTCACATTCCTGTGTGCGCACACACACCCACACATTCAAACTCCCATGTGCACACACGCATATGTGTACACATAGCCCTGCACTCCTAAAGTACTCAGTCACACTCCCAGGGAGGTCATCACACTGTCAGACACATCCTCACCTGGGAACTGGCACACACGTGCACTTCGGGCACACACTCTCAGACTCTCCGGCGGCAGCCAGGGGCTCTGAAGAGCTTCCTCATCTCACTGAGAACAAATCCACAGCTAAGCCAACACGGTCTCACACCCACAGTCGGCCATCCACTCCTCCAAACACACGCAGATGCCCATCCCCACGGCGTGACTCACCAGCCGACAGTGAGGATGAATGCTCATTCTGCCTTTTCTCTCCATTCATTTAAAAATTCTTTTTTAAAACTATGTATATAGACTTACAAAGCACTCTTACGTAGATTATCTTAGTTCTTCCTCAAATAGCCCCAAGAAGGGGCATTATTATTATTACCATTTACTAGGAGCAGATGAAAGCTCAGAGCCTCGGGTTCCACAGCCACACTGTGAAGACACCAATGTTCAGAGAGGCTGGGGCCTTTCCAGGTCACGTGAGTTGTATGTAACCCAGATGGACCTGGATTCTGGTCTGTCCCATACCTGATGCTCTGCTTACCCCTCATAGACTTGTCACTAGCCCACGCAGCATCTTTGGAAAGGTACTAGGAAAAGATGCCCCTCCAGGCAGACAGAGCCCTGTGCCAGGGTGCCCACCTCAGTGACCAGGCCTGGGCTCCAAGTCAGACCTCACTCGCCTCCTTGGCTGGGCTCCTGAGTGCTATGGGTGCCTGGACAAACCTGCTGGGCAGCCTTGATCCCCCCGCCCACCTCTGAGGACCCTAGCGTGTCCCCCTCTTTCCCCTGTGCACTGGCAGGCCCCCTCTCCAAGCCACCCCTAAGGAGCAGACCCACACTTGTCTTTGACCCCAAACCACTGACCCTGGCCCAAGACCCTGGCTCAGGAAGCCCCTCCTGCCAGGGTCCTGAGCTGGTTTCAGGATGACTGGAGTGCATTACCTTCATCGTGCCCTTTATTTCTGTTATTATAGCGGGTCCACCTCAGATCATCAGGCATTAGACCCTGGAAATTGGGGGCCCCTGTCATAGGGCTTAGGGGGTTACATTCATTGGGACCCCCGGGCCCTCAAAGCTTCTCTTCCTCCCTGACTCCACCCTCAACCTCTGGGCTAACCCATCAGATCTGCTTCTAGGATGACAGCCAGTGTGCGGGGAGATGGGGGTGGGGACAGTCATTATCACAAGCCAAGAAAGTCCACAGACCAGAAGCTGGGAAGAAATAGTTGGTGTCCCCCCACCATGCCCCAGAGTGAAGTCAGAGAGGATGGGATTTTCCGTTGAGCTCCGTTCTGTTCTGCGACTCGCCCAGCACTCAGGATTGGACATAATCCCCACTCCTCTCCATCTCTGCACTTCTAAAACCAGATGCTCCATGAATTTTGCACCAGGTTCACAGGCAGAAGATGCACTGCAGACACCGCGAGGCTACTTCCACGTGCTGAGGGATCTGTGTGTGTGCACGCGTGCAAGGGCCCTCCCTGTGCATGCTTCTGCACACACTGATGCCAACCTCTTAACTCTCACGTGCATACCCTTGTGTGCACACACACTCCTCTACACTCACATGTGTGTGCACACACCCCATACATTCACACTTACACATGCATACATCCCTGTGTGCACACACTCCTATACACTGACATTCTTGTGCAAACACACTCCCATACATTCACACTTGCTTGCATACACCCCTGTGCACACACACACTCCTATACACTCACATTCCTGTGTGCACATCTACAAACACTCTTGTGTGTGTACACACTCCTCTACACTCACATTGCTGTGTGCGCATGTACAAACACACCTGTGTGTGTACACACTCCTCTATACTCACATTCCTGTGTGTGCATGTACAAACACACCTGTGTGTCCACACACTCCTATACACTCACATTCCTGTGTGCACACATACAAACACACCTGTGTGCACACACACTCCTCTACACTCACATTCCTGTGTGCACACGTACAAACACACCTGTGTGTACACACACTCCTCTATACTCACATTCCTGTGTGCGCACACACACCCACACATTCAAACTCCCATGTGCACACACGCATATGTGTACACATAGCCCTGCACTCCTAAAGTACTCAGTCACACTCCCAGGGAGGTCATCACACTGTCAGACACATCCTCACCTGGGAACTGGCACACACGTGCACTCCGGGCACACACTCTCAGACTCTCCGGCGGCAGCCAGGGGCTCTGAAGAGCTTCCTCATCTCACTGAGAACAAATCCACAGCTAAGCCAACACGGTCTCACACCCACAGTCGGCCATCCACTCCTCCAAACACACGCAGATGCCCATCCCCACGGCGTGACTCACCAGCCGACAGTGAGGATGAATGCTCATTCTGCCTTTTCTCTCCATTCATTTAAAAATTCTTTTTTAAAACTATGTATATAGACTTACAAAGCACTCTTACGTAGATTATCTTAGTTCTTCCTCAAATAGCCCCAAGAAGGGGCATTATTATTATTACCATTTACTAGGAGCAGATGAAAGCTCAGAGCCTCGGGTTCCACAGCCACACTGTGAAGACACCAATGTTCAGAGAGGCTGGGGCCTTTCCAGGTCACGTGAGTTGTATGTAACCCAGATGGACCTGGATTCTGGTCTGTCCCATACCTGATGCTCTGCTTACCCCTCATAGACTTGTCACTAGCCCACGCAGCATCTTTGGAAAGGTACTAGGAAAAGATGCCCCTCCAGGCAGACAGAGCCCTGTGCCAGGGTGCCCACCTCAGTGACCAGGCCTGGGCTCCAAGTCAGACCTCACTCGCCTCCTTGGCTGGGCTCCTGAGTGCTATGGGTGCCTGGACAAACCTGCTGGGCAGCCTTGATCCCCCCGCCCACCTCTGAGGACCCTAGCGTGTCCCCCTCTTTCCCCTGTGCACTGGCAGGGCCCCTCTCCAAGCCACCCCTAAGGAGCAGACCCACACTTGTCTTTGACCCCAAACCACTGACCCTGGCCCAAGACCCTGGCTCAGGAAGCCCCTCCTGCCAGGGTCCTGAAGGAGGGTCCTACAGAAGCCTCCCGCTCCAGCAGGTTCCCCAGCCCCCTTCCCACGTGGCTCCAATGTCAGCACACACAGACCACTTCCTCCCTTCCAAGTCCCCTCAGCTTTGACTCCCACCCTCTCCCTGGGAGCTTTCTGGGGCCCTGCATGCTGTTTGGTAAATAAATCAAGAGCAGTAGGAATAATATACCTGTCAAACAGCAGCTAGCTTCCAATTTCCGCTGTCAGCCCTGCCCGCCGCGCCATGCCAAGCCTACTGACACTCTGCCACAAGCAATCCATTTCCCGAGGTCCCCTCTGGTGGGAGGGGTGGGCCCGTCAGAGCTTGCTGCAGGGCAGACCTGGAGAGGAACTTCCAATGGCAGACATGATGAGAGAGGGGCTGAGGATGAGGTGTGGCTGCTGGGAGACCAGGGGAAGTGGGAAGGAGGGGTCATGGTTAGAGTCTCGGAGTCTTCTCTGCACAGGAAGGGTCTTCATACCCTATCACACCAGGAACAAGTGCCCAACTCTGGGCCTTCCTGATAAACAAGCAGGCAGCAGCATCTAGAGGTTAGATTCCAGAAGTCAGGGTTACAAAGTGTCCAGGCGATTCCTGTGCTCTGCCGCCGGCTGGCTGATCTTTCATCATCGCTGGTGCAGAGAGCTTAGTCGGTCTGCATAGGCCTTCCAGAGAAAGCGTCCCCAGTTTGGCCACGACAAGTGTTTTTCTTGGGAAGTCCTTTTTCTGTTCCAACTTGTCTTCTGCGGCTTCTGACCACCTCCCTTGCTCTGACTTTGCAGAACAGGTCAGTGATAAGCCTTCATGTTTCAGGGCCTCCTGCCACCCCCCACACTCCACCCAGCCTCTCAGCCCCACCAGCCTCAGATAGAGAAGCTTTCTCTCTCCTCCTGGTCTTCAAACTTTGCCTGTAATCCTCCCCAGGCCCTCAGTGACCCACAGCTGTGTGACTCTGATGGATAGACCTCAATGAATAGTCTCAGGACACCTGGGGACTTTTACATACCATTCCCTTTAGGGGTTCCAAGCAAAGTGTCTCTTCCACTGACAGCTCCCCTGCACCAGGTCAGTGCAAGAGAAGATGCTCTGGAAATTGGGCTGAGGGCTGGGGCCAGAGGTGAGAAACAGAGATGCCTCCTGACCACATCCTGAAGACTGTTCCTCCCCCTGGATCTAGCACACGAGACAGAGTTAGGGCCTGAGCCCGCACAGCTGAACGGTTTGCAGGATGATATAGTCTGTAGAACAAAGGCACAGTTTCTCCTCCTGGAGCATTTTGTTGTTAATTCAAGGATGAGAGAAACTCCCCCGATCATAGGGCCTGGGCCTCAGAAAAGCAAGCCACCAGCCAGTGTCCCGGACTCAGAGCATTGCTGTCCTCTCCCTAGGGCCCTTCACAGCCCACTCCACACCAATGCCAAGCCATTTTCTCCATTTTCCCACAAGCACTGGGCACGGGTCTGTTCCCCCGGGAATTCCTCCTCCAAGTCTCACACCGTTGGTGTAGACCATCAGAGGTGGATGAGCTTGAAATCCTCTAATCTGACTTTGCATCTTTACAGAGGAGGAAACGGAGGCTCAGGAGGGTACAGGGCCTACTGAGGAAGCAAAGCATGCTGTGTGATCTCAGGCAAAGCAGCCTTTCTGGGCCTCAGTTTCCTCATCTATAAAATGGGGAGAGAACACCTAGAATGTAGAGTCCATAGAAAGTACACTCCTTGAGGACAAGGATTTTTCCTTTTGTTATTACTGCTATACCCCCAGTGCCAAGAATTATAGTCGGTTTTGGGTTTTTTTTTTACTGAAATAGGGCTTCCTGGTGGCCCAGATGGCAAAGAATCTGCCTGAGATTCAGGAGACCTGAGTTGGATCCCTGGGTCAGGAAGATCCCCTGGAGAAGGGATAGCCCAGTGTTCTTGGGCTTCCCTGGTAGCTCAGATGGTAAAGAATCACCTGCAATGCAGGAGACCTAGGTTCAATCCATGGATTGGGAAGGTCCCCTGGAGGAGGGTATGGCGACCCACTCCAGTATTCTTGCCTGGAGAATCCCATGGACAGAGAGCAAGGGGGGCTCCAGTCCATGGGGTCACAAGGAGTCGGACATGATTGAAGCAACTGAGCATGCACATGCACGCGCACACACACACAAACACACACGCATATATGTACACACATACACACATATGTACACATACACACACTCACACACACACACATACCCCTCTCCCATCACCACCACCGCCACCCCGTCCCCGTGAAGATCAGAGACAGAGCAGCAGGGGAAGAGAACATTTGTTTCCACGTTGTGCAAAGGAGCCAAAATAAACACAAACAAATTTGGCAGCACAGCTCAGGGTGGGCCAGCCCCCTTCCGCCCTCCCTGCTGGGCCGTTGCTGTCTGCTCTCGGATGGGAGCGTGAGCAACTCCTAGACACCTGCTGAGCTGGGAAGCCATCCCAACCCCGGTCTCCAGTGCAGCCCCAGGGGGCCAGGGAGGCAGGAGCCCCCCACCCTTGCTGCTAGTTCTGGGATCCTAGCCCCTGCAGGGGGAAGGCCTCCCTTGGCTGTGACAGGTAGGTCAGCTCCATGGAGGCTACCGGCACTCAGTCTCCCGCACATGCCTCGGGAGGGTGACCGAACATCACTCGAGTTAAAGGAGTGTCCTGCTGGTGCCTGGGGCTGTGGGAGTTACCTTCTCAGGGCCAGGCTGGGCCTGGGAGAGCAACCCAGCAAGCGGCCCCAGGGCAGAGCCCTCACCCAGTCCACACCAGGGGAAGGGACCAAGAGAACACAGGGGAACTGTCTCCGCCTCCACAAGGCGTCTCCTTGCACCCAAGGATGCTTCTTCCTGCGTCCCCACACCAGGCACTCCCAAATCCTGTTTCTCTCTCCCTCTGACATACAGCCTGCAGGCACATGCGCATGTGTGCACACGCACACACACACACACACACACACACCAGGATCTGCTTCCCCAGAACAGGAAGTTGGTATCTGCCCAGGACTGAGGGCGGGCCCTGCAGGCGGATGAGAGTGTCCAGGCAGTGAGTGAGGCAGCTGTTGGGACTGTGTTATGTCTTAAGCTCCATGCAGTCTCCCCACCCCCCTGCTGTCGGGAAGCTGGGGCGTTCTGGATAGGAACAGGTGGCGGGGGGCCTTGACCCCAGCCCCGCCTACGTGCCCCATCAGCATGGAAACCACAGGTTCCCCCACACGTGTCTGTCCTCACCATCGCCCCTTCCCACCTGTGCACACACACAAGGCCAAGGAAGAGGAGGGTCTGGATTAGAAGAACAAGGGACTAAAGCTGGAATGGTGTCAGCCAGGACCCAGAGCCAGGCTGTGCATGACATGCCTTCTTGTAACACACACAGAGATGTCACACCTCATCCTCAGCCCCAGGGCATGGTGATCCTCTTCTGCTCCTCGTGGCCCTGCTTAACCATGCCTCCTCCTGGAAGCCGCCCTGGATTCCCTCATCTAGTCCTCTCCCACTGCTTGGCAGGGGCAAAGCTGCACTGCATATGCTGTGGAAACTAACCAAACTCTTCATGTGTTCAAGTGAATTATACAAGCATGATACTCATATGCAGACACAAATGCACGCCTGTGCATGCACGCACACACAGGAGTGTACCCCACCTCTCGTCCCGCTTCCAGCTTCAGATGCCATCATTCTGCTGTCCTGACAGCGTGGGTGTGAGGATACTGCCTTGCGGGTTGGTGACCTGGTGACCTTGGTTCTTTGCCAAAGTCCCTGCCAAGGGTCCTGAGACCGCACACGACCGAGGGCACAGCCCCAGGCCTGCCTCTGCCACTGTGTCCAGCTCTGTGATTTGGGGCACATCCCTCCATCTCTGTTCCAGGGCTCCTTGTCTGCGAGGAGACACAAATAGGAGCTACTTTATAGCAAGTTTTGAGGTTGAATGAGACCACAGTTCAACCTTCAGTGCCAGTTATTCCCATTATATCCCATCATAAAGGATTCAGGAGACGATGCAGATGAGAGCAGATCCCAGCTCAGTGAACCAGGAGTTGTTTTTAAACATCCCATCTCTGCAGATAGTGTTAGGCTCTACTCCAGAGCAGGGCAGGAGAAGCCTGGGCAGGCTCTGTCTTGCCAGGACCTGGGACACGCCTAGGATAGTGACGGTGCCCACACCAGCTCACTGTAGCCCCCGCAGAGAGCCCCTCCCCGTGCACAGGGCAGTGCACACAGCTCTGGCTGCCCCCCTGACCACCCCTACTCTCCAAAGGCACACCATGCAGCCTGTGGGTCGATTAACAGGGCACTGGGAGAGAGCATGAAGGGGCTGGAGGTGGTATAGCAGGAAAAGGGGCAGCCCTGGTGGCAAAGGTCAGAGCACCCCCAGAGTAGTGTCTGCTCCAGCCTGTGGCCACACAGGCACCCTCAGCAGACACAGAGCTGGGCTGGGGTCACCCCAAGATGCCTGCCCCAGCCAGAGACTTCTACAGGCCTCCTCAGGCTCCAGGTCCGCTCTGCTGCACACATACGGTGCACACATGTGTGGCCAGCCCAGAAGCCACTAAGTCTAGGACTTCTAAGTCTAGAAGCCACTAAGTCTAAGTCCTTCTTCTAGGGAGAACACGGTGAGCTCTCCCTCCAGGGGGGCCTGTGAATTCCCACAAATAACAGGCAGAAGTGCATGTGCACGCTCACACGTTCACATCTACATGTGTGTACACGTGTGCTTATGGATGGGGAAAGGAGGTGTTGTTCTTACCAGATTTTCAAAGGATCTATGCCCCTCTAAAGCTAGAAACTATTATCTTACCTTAACAGTTTATTTAGCAGCTGAGAAAAACAAAACCCCCAAAAGATCACCCCTTAGTTTGGTTTCCCTGGGGACAGCCTGAAACCCTCGGCTAGGGATGCCGACAAGACCAGAGGACCTGCCCTGCAGACTCACACAAAGCTGAGCCATCTCGGCCTCTCCCTCCTTTTCCGGGGTGACAGCCTCGCCCCCCAACACGCCCACCTCCCTCCACAGTGCCATTCCACCAGGCCCTTTGTGAAGGACGGAAGAGAAGAAGGAAGCGCTGGTGGCAAGACCTCCGCCCTGCCAGGCACCAGACGAGGGGCCAAGGAGCATGTGGGCACAAGCACGAGCTGCTGTCCCCCCCCCCGCCCCCGGCGCGCCTGCTCAGACAGTCGGCCGGCCTCCCCGGCCTGCCTTGGGGAGTGATGAGTTTATCTCGGAGAGACAGAGAGGTGGGACTGACGGCAGCGATGACTCGGGCTGAACTCCTCCGTAAGCAGGCTCCCCAGGGAGGGGCTAGGAGAGATGCTATCGCCCCTGGTTGTCAGTCAGTCATCAGGAACCCAGGCTTCACGAGGCCCCCTCCCTACTGCCCAGCTCCCCAGAGCTCAGCCCGGCTGTCTTGGCAGCCGAGAGAGCTGTAAATATCCCAGGGGCACCTGGCTCCAGGGCCCTGAGGACACAGGAGGTGAAAGCCTGAAGACACAATACCCACCCCCAGGAAAGGAAAAAGAAGCCGGGCCAGCCTTGCTGCTCTGCCTCTAGATCCTGAAGCCTGAGCAGAGCTCTAGAGTTTAAGGAGCGTTAGCAGCTTGAGGGTGGAGGACATGTCTAGGCCAGAGGGGACACGTCTGGCCATTCCTTCTCCAGGTCTGCACACCCCACCCCACGCTGCCTCTCACTCTGGCAGGGACTGTCGGCTTTTCCCCTGGAACTCCCCTACCCTAAAACTGCCCACTTTACCCATCCATCCAGGCGGCCAGGGCCGATAGGCATGGCCTCTCAGCCAGCCCAGGGTCCAGGGCCCCTCCTCTGGATAAAGAAAAATGGGCCAGAGAGCAGGAGAGTTGGGGACTGATGTTTGCATCTGCAGGCAGCCCAGCTGGTCTCCCAGTGGTGCGTCTGGCCCTGGGCTAGCGGCCGAGGGATAGTGCCTGGAGGTGCAGATGAATGTAAGTCAGGCAGGAAAGGGGCTGAGAGGTCATCTGGGCCTCTTGAATGGGGACAACAAAGCTGGAGAGACAGGAGACCAGATTAAGGGTCGGCAGACTTCCGGTCCAGAGCACCATGCCGAGGGGGCACCAAGTGGTGGCCGTCATAGCCAGCCACGGTTCATCAAAGGTGACTTCCATGGAGGCCCCCAGGGCTGCGACAGTCAGCAAAGACTCCCTGGACGAGGTTCTTGAATCAGCTGCCTCTGCCCTTCTGGCTCTCCCCTCTGCCCTGTCCCCCACTTTCCACCAGGCAGGGGCCCCAGCTCTCTCTTTGTCTGTGTGCCTCTTCAGCTCTGCAATGTGCAGCCCACCTACCCAAGGTGGGCAGCTCTTGGTGGGAGTTGACCAGAGATCCTGGCAGCTTCCACCCAGAGCTGGAACATCCCAGCTCCCAGTCTGCCCCTTCCCACCCTCACCCCTACCCTATTTTGCGCACGTTGTTGAGCAGGAAGCTGTGTGTTGTAAGGAGCAAGTTCTTTATGATGTGTGCCCTTAGGAAAGACAGCAAACATCTCTGAGCTTCATTTTCCTTATCTGTGGATGAAACGGATAGTTAATGACCACCTTGTGTTGTCATGAGCGTTAGAGATAGTGCATGCAAAGAACTTGGAAGCCCAAACACTCCATAAGTGGTCTTTACTCAGTTCAGTTCAGTTCAGTCGCTCAGTCGTGTCCGACTCTTTACGACCCCATGAATCACAGCACGCCAGGCCTCCCTGTTCATCACCATCTCCCGGAGTTCACTCAGACTCACGTCCATCGAGTCCGTGATGCCATCCAGCCATCTCATCCTCGGTCATCCCCTTCTCCTCCTGCCCCCAATCCCTCCCAGCATCAGAGTCTTTTCCAATGAGTCAACTCTTCGCATGAGGTGGCCAAAGTACTGGAGTTTCAGCTTTAGCATCATTCCTTCCAAAGAAATCCCAGGGTTGATCTAATGTCTGGCTCTAGATTAGTGATCACATCATCATGATTATCTGGGTTGTGAAGATCTTTTTTGTACAGTTCTTCCATGTATTCTTGCCACCTCTTCTTAATATCTTCTGCTTCTGTTAGGTCCATACCATTTCTGTCCTTTATTGAGCCCATCCTTGCATGAAATGTTGCCTTGGTATCTCTAATTTTCTTGAAGAGATCTCTAGTCTTTCCCATTCTGTTATTTTCCTCTATTTCTTTGCATTGTCTGCTAAAGAAGGCTTTCTTATCTCTTCTTGCTGTTCTTTGGAACTCTGCATTCAGGTGCTTATATCTTTCCTTTTCTCCTTTGCTTTTCGCCTCTCTTCTTTTCACAGCTATTTGTAAGGCCTCCCCAGACAGCCATTTTGCTTTTTTGCATTTCTTTTCCATGGGGATGGTCTTGATCCCTGTCTCCCGTACAATGTCATTACTAGCCTCATGGTTATTGTAACTCTGGGGGTAGGGCTGGGAGAAGCAGTAGGTGCTCCCAACAAGGTGACCATTAGAGAGAAATCCCTCAGAGTGGACAGGACACCCCTGGGCCCTGTGCTTCCGCTCAACACCCCTGGGCCAGGGCGAGCGTGAAGAACAGAAACTGCAACCCGGGGACTGCAGAGATGGGAGAGTCTGAGAAAGGGCTGGCCCTGAAGACTCCTTTTCCTGGTCTGAGTCATAGAACATGAGGCTCAGACGGATCTCAGGCACCACTCCATCCCAAGTCTCTCTCCCCATTTGACAGAGCAGGAAACTGAGGCCCAAGTCACCCAGGGTCTGAGAACAGAGCCCCTAGCTCTTGGTCCCAGAGAAGGCAATGGCACCCCACTCCAGTACTCTTGCCTGGAAAATCCCATGGACGGAGGAGCCTGGTAGGCTGCAGTCCATGGGGTCACGAAGAGTCAGACATGACTGAGCCACTTCCCTTTCACTTTTCACTTTCATGCATTGGAGAAGGAAATGGCAACCCACTCAGTGTTCTTGCCTGGAGAATCCCAGGAACAGGGGAGCCTGGTGGGCTGCCGTCTGGGGGGTCGCACAGAGTCGGACACGACTGAAGCGACTTAGCAGCAGCAGCTCTTGGTCCAGTGTTGTATTCGTGACTCAGAGCCAGCTGCTGTCCTAACCTCGCTCATCCTCATCCATACCTCCTCATCCACTTCCCTGAAAACGCTAGATTTTTCTGATCCAGAAGAAAGACAGCCTGTTTGCAAGAGAGACCTCTGGGAAAAGATAGACTGAGTTGGAAAATACTACAGGAGGCATCTCCACCCATGAGACACAGCTGGGGGTGGGTACCTGGGGCACCTCCTGCAGCTCCGGAATCACCCTCGCTGCCATTCAGAAACACAGCCAGGCTTCCTGATTGCCTGCACCCAGAAACCAGCAGCAGGGGGCGAAGGAGGCAGGAGCGCCTGAGCGAGCAGATGCTGGGGAGTCTTGGGGGCTGTGAGACAGAAGGAAGTACTGACACCAGGAGGAATGGTGAGGAACTCGAGAAGCCAAACCCTGAGACAGGAGTTCTAAAAGGACACCCAGAAACAGAAAAGGTCTGAGAGGTCAGGCCCACTCAACATGACTCCCAGGCAGGTGCTGGCTTCCCCTCCCCCACAAGGACTGGATCACATCTGTAAACCTCCCTGGAAGGTACTGGTGAGTGAAGGGAGCAAGTCACCTCTCTCACTGTAGCCGACCTCTGGACGCAGTCACTCAGAGTAGGTGCAAGCATTACCCGGGGACTCAGCATGGGAGGCTGCTGGAAAGAGGGGGGTCTGAGCCTGAGCAGGAAGGAGGTGCAGATCCAGGAGCAGGAGAGGAGAGGGTGGAGGCTA
The DNA here is from genome assembly GCA_006410635.1 of Cephalophus harveyi. Lineage (NCBI taxonomy): Eukaryota > Metazoa > Chordata > Mammalia > Artiodactyla > Bovidae > Cephalophus > Cephalophus harveyi. The sequence goes on from SJYT01018255.1 coordinate 228,850, forward strand.
TTGATCATGACCATTGACCATGATCATGACCAGCAGCCCTGGGACCACTCTGCAAGGACACAGGTCCAGTGCCCTGTTGTGGGCAGCTTGACCTCCGCATGCTGTGGCCAGCGTGTCCAGGGCAGAGAGCCCCTCTAGCCATGACCTCTGCCCCTGCCATTGTGCTTAGTGCCATGCTGGCACAGGCAGAGCCCACTTGACAGAGGCTGGGTAGGCTTTGGGCTGATCCACTCACCCGGAAGGTGCTAATTGAGCTGATTAATTGAGCCAATTACCTCAGCCTCCCAGGAGGGCCGGGAGCAGGCCTGGCTCCTGGGGACCAGGTGTGAGGCTGCAGGATGGGCTGATGGAGGGAGCCAGGCTGCAAGAGGCAGAGGTTGTGCTCTGCCCCAGGCCAGGCAGCCCACGCGGGGGCAGAGAGGAGGACCAAGGTGAGTGTGGGCTCCTGGAGAGAGCTGTCAGAAGAGCAGGCAGGGCCGGAGCAGATGCAGGACCACAGGACAGGAGGGGAATGCGCCGGGTGAATGACTGTTTGGAGAAGTGAATTATCCTTTCTGGCCGCACCTTCTGCTAATTCTGGGGTGTGAATGGAAGTGAGAGTGAATGTGACGTGTGAGTCCTCGCTACCGAGCACTGAGGACTGACGTGCGGGAACAGCGCGAACCGGACGCTGCCCGTCATCAATGGCCGGTCTGCCCAGCCACCTGGGAGGCAGGCCCCACGGTTGCTGCCAGTTTTCCAGATAAGGGGACAAAGAGGGTGCCCCTGGGCTCAGGTCACGCAGTTAACCAGTAAGGGAAGCAGGATTCAATCCAGTCCTCCCCTCAAAAGCTCTGTGGTATAAATGTACAGCGTGCAGTGTGTGGGGGGGCTTGAGAATCAATGAATGTGAGCCTGCGTGTGCAATAAGGTGGGACTGAGTGTCTGTGAGTGTGCAGACGGGGTGGCTGTGAGGGAATGTCTACCTACTCCAGTATTCCTTCCTGGAGAATTTCATGGACAGAGGCTACCATCCATGGGGTCACAAAGAGCTGAACATGACTGAATGACTAAGAGACTAACACTTTCACACTTAAAATGGGTATATTTTGTTTTATGTAAGTCATATGTCATATATCCATAAAGCCGGGCTCACATGTGCACGAGCACAGGGCTGGCGGAGCGTGTCTGCCCACAGACGGGCACCTCAAAGAACATGAGTCCTCTCCTGGGACCACCAGCTCCACCCCAGGCCCAGGCCTGACTGAAGGCCAAGGACAGTCCATTGACCTTGGGGAGGGGGCGACACCTTCCAGCCTGGGAAGGACACAGCGTCCTTGAGTCTCCTGCTTCTCTCCTCCCCACCATTCCCACAGTCCACCAAGATCCTGGCTTGTCTGAACTCGACCAGCGCTTTCCCACTTCCACACCTGCTCCCTTCCAATTTTGTCTCCATGCACGAGCCAGAGGGCTTTAAAAGACACACAAATCTAATGACAACCTGTTTGTGTTTTGTTTGTGCAGTGTGAACATCTAATGGGTAACGGAAACTATAATCGTTTCAGGACAACAATGTGCTGTTTTTCAAATACTAACTTTATTGACATATGACTTACATAAAACAAAATACACCCATTCTAGTCACTCAGTCGTGTCCAAATCTTTGCAACCCCATGGACTGTGGCCTCTGTCCCTGGAATTCTCCAGGCAAGAATACTGGAGTAGGTTGCCATTCCTTTCTCCGGGGAATCTTCCCAATCCAGGGATCAAACCTGGGTCTTCTGCATTGCAGGCAGATTCTTAACTGCCTGAGCCACCAAGGAAGCCCATTTTAAGGGTATAGGTAATGGATTTTGACAAATATATACACCTGGGTAACCACCAGCCCATTCCATTTCCATCATCTCAGAAAGTTCACTTATATCTCTGACCAGACAACCCCCTAGCCCCCTCCCATGCCTGATCCAATTTCTATCGTTGTTACCTGCTTGGCCTTTTCTAGAATTTCCGCAGCGTGCACTCTTCTGTGCCTGGCTTCCTTGACCCAGGGTAACAGCAGTGTCGGATTCACCTGCGTTGCTGCACGTGTGAATCACTAACACATTCTTTTCCTTGTTCTGTAGTAGTCCATTGTACGGATACACCATTTGTTTATCTATCCACCAGTTAATGGGTGTCTGAGTTGTTTCAGTTTGGAGACTATTTATGAATAAAGCTTCTATGAGTATTGCATACAGGTCTTTTCGTGTATATGTATTTTTATTTCTTTTGGGTAAATACAGAAATTGAAAAAGAAACACTAGATACGGTAAGTATGCCTTTAATGCTATAAGAAACTGCCACTAGCCCTTAGGACAAATTCTGAGATTCTTTAGCCTGAACAAGGCCCTACGTGCCCTGGCCCTCCTTTCTTTTCAGTCCCGTCTCCCTTCCCTTCTTCGCTTGTTTATTGCATACCAACCACTCTCTCTTGCTGTTTTTTCAAAACACCAGGCTTCTTCTGACCACAAGTTCTTTGTATGCACTGGTTCTGCTCCCTGAGATGCTTTTCCCAGTCTTCTCTTCTTCAGGTGTCATCTTAATATCCATTTCTCATGGGGAGAGGGGGCCTTCCTAACCACCCCTTACTTCATCTTCCTGTGGTGATCCTCATGCCTGCTCGAAGCTTCCTGTGCTTTTTTCCTTATGACACACATCATCGTGTTTATTACATATGACTATGTGTATGATGTGTGATTTCATGTTTAAAGTTCCTCCCCTCCAGTCACCTCTAGGTCCTGTGAGTGCAGAAATCATGCACATTCCCTGCGGGTCTAGCACAGGACCTGACATATACGAGTGACTCAAAAGACATTTCAAGGAATTCAGTTAAGAAGCCTGAACCCCACAGGCCTAGGATGGAGCTTCCCTGCCCTACTGAGGAGACTGGAAGCCCACCCCTTACAGAGAGGCCCAGGCAGCCAGGCTGGGCAGTCATATCACCCCGGATCCAATGATCCAATGACTGGTGGGGAAGGGAGGGAGGGAGCAGAGGAGGGCAGGAGGGGGAAAGAGAATGACTCATCTACAGAGACACATGGCATGGGGAGAGGAAAGTGCAATTCAGCAGCTTGTTGACCTTCCCTTTGTGAGGGACAAATGCTCCAGCCCCAGGGAGAGGGGGCGGCAATCAGGTACTCCCAGGGCTGGGAGAACATTTGCCTTGGCCCACGAGCTGTAACAAGAGAGATTTCTCAGGCTCTGAGGGAAGTCTCCCCACCTTCAGGTTCTGCCGCTGTGTCCTTGTCCCCAAGCTCCCCAAAGGTGGCTGTCTCCACCTCACCCCAGAGGCTGTGTGTGGCTCTGAGACCGGGAAAGAGAGAATGGCTTCCTCCTAGGACCACTCAAATGCAAAGAAACCTTTTTTCTCAAAAGGCAAAAGGGATATGAATGGCTGGCCCCAGCACAAGGCACCAGGATGAGGTTGCAGGCAGGAACACCTTGGACATGAGCAAGGCATGCCTGGGGGAAAGTCTCAGAAATCCTCTGCTGTATATGGAGAAGTCAGGCCCACAAAGGGGAGAGAGGGTGGACGCAGGGGCAGGCGTAGAGGCAGCGCCTGTCCGTAAGGCAGAAGGCCTCTGGGCTCCGGACTGTGTGGCCTGACTCACTGAAGCAATTCCCCCATCCCTAAACAAGAAATCTAGATGGGAAGGGCAGGCTCTCAGGCCAGCGGGGAAATGGTCTGCAGGCTTTGCAGGGCCACAAGTGCTAATGGATGAGGACCTCCCTGTGGGGTCATCACCCAGAGCTTAACAGAAGCAAATCAGGCTTTTAGTTTCTCACCGACCAAATCTCCCCAGGCAGGTCTATAACCTTTTCTCCTTCATGTAGGGCTTGGTTTATCATTCCTGAGGTGGTCAGAGTGAGTCACCCCCATCCCCTGAACCAGACCCCTTGCTCCCATTCCCTCCTAGGACACACTCAAGATAAAGCCTGTTAGCCTGGCTCTTGCCGCAAAGGAAGCAGTCAGGATCCTGACTGTTGGAGCTGCTGGATCCTTGGAAGGGTTGTTAGCAGATGAACGGGGCAGCGTGAGAAACTCAGCGAGAGCCTGGGGCTATTCATGAGGTCAGAAATTCTCTGGGTTCTTCAGGGTGTAAGTGGGAACAGCATGAATGTGAGAGCATGGACTTCTGGGTGAACCTTGGTTCCCTAATGTCCCCAAAATGGGGACAGAAGCACCAACCTAACACTTGTCAGGATTAAAGAAAGTAAATATTCCAAAGAATGATAGTTCATATGATGAATGTACCTTAAATTCTATCACAGTCCATGTTTAATCTTGACATTTTAATCCTCATATGTACAAAGAGTTTCATTATTTATGAAACACTTTCACATTGATGATCTCATTTCATCCTTGTAACAATCCTAGAAGCACATAGGACAAACACTCTTAGCCCCATTCTATAGACAAGATAACAGTGACCTAAAAGCATAAACAAATTGGGCAAATTCCACAGGAACTCGTGAGTATACAAAACCAGAATGAAAACCTCCTGACTTCTGGTCGGAATTTTCTTCCCCAGGGGACTTCCACTTTGCCATGCACATCCCTAGCAGAAATTTGAAAGTGAATTAAAATCCTTTCCCACAAAATGTCAAACACTTGAGGAAGACAACAGATACAGGAGTGTATTATTTAACACTCCTTAACTATTGCTGTGTAACAAATAACCCCAAAACTTAAACAAAAGAAATATTTATCATTTCATAGTTTGTGGGGGTCAGAAATTTGAGAGAAGCTTGGTGGGCTGGTTCCGGCTCAAGCTCCCTCATGAGTTTACAGTCAAGATGCTAGCTGGTGCTTGAGCATCTGAAAGCTTGACTGGGGCTGAAGACCCACTTCCAAGGTAGCTCATTCAGAAGGGTGTGGGCAGGTGGCCTCAGCTCGGCCCTGCATCAGCTTCCTATAGGGCTGCTTGAGTGCCGGGACATGCTAGCTGCTTCCCCAGAGTCAGAAGAAAGCCACAGTACTTTTTACGACCTAGTCTCAGGAGTCACATACCATCACTTCCGCCTTATGCTATTTGTTAGAAGCAAATCTCAAAGTGCAGCCCACACTCAGGAGAGGAGAATTGGGCTCCCCTCTTTAAAGGGAGCATCTGAAAATGTGTGGACATATTTTAAACCACCATAAAGGATTAACCACCCTCAGATAGGCAGAGTGTGCTCGGTGCAGGAGCTGGAGACAACCTGCAGGCTGGGACCAATAGGCTGGAGGCCCTCCCAGCAGCCCCAGGAGGACCCCCCCACCCCAGCCAGAGCGCCCGACTCCTGGCCTCACCACCACACAACTCGGGCTACCCCGAATCAAGGGGACCAGAAGCCCCAGGGCAGTCGCTGAGATGGAGGAGAAGAGAGTTTCCAGCATGTGGGGGAGGCCACCTTCACTCAAGCCTGAGCACGTGAGGGGAGGAGAGTCCTGGCCCCAGGCTACCCTGCCTGAAGCTGAGACGGGGGAGGGCTCCATCTCTGCCTGGGTAACAGGAACATTTCTGAGGACACCCTTGACAATGCTGACCGGTATGGAAAGGAATCTGCCTTCCACTGGATTCTGGGTGCTTAGAGGAAAAACTTTCGGTCCCCAACTCCCCCTTCTAACAAACCTGCCCACTTATAATCCTGAGAGCCAGCATCTTATACCACCGACCCCTGGCCTGCTGGCCTCATACTATTGGATGAGAAATAGACACCTGACCCAGCAAGAGACAAGTCATTGGCTGACCAGCAGCCAATCAGATACCCTCTCTTACGATTTTTGGCCCTAAGGGCCCAGAGTCTAGGAGCGAGTCTGGGGCAAGGCCTGGAGCTGGAGGTCAGGCAATTAGGACAGGCTGTGGGGGGAGGCTAGAGCAGCTATTTCAGGAACATGTGTTGATGAGCAAGCGAAGAAAGCTGATCTGCAAAGTAAGGCAGGAAAACGGAGCACGGAGAGCATCAGGGCTGATTCACTGTGTGGCATCAGAGGGGAGAGCAGGCAGGAAGGGCAGTTCACTGGGTGCCCAGGTGCTTCTCAGCTCTCCTGAGACCTGGGTGTTCTTGCTGTGGGTCCCATGAGGCACTCTTGCATCCTTGTGCTAAATCCCTTGCTACTGAAGTGGTTGCTTTTTAGGCAAACAGTCCTGTCTAAGACCTGAAGGAGGTGAAAGAAATAGGACTGTGGCCTGGTTGCAACACCACCACGAAGGACATTTGGGTAAGAGTGTAACATTCACACACACACACTCTTGAAGCCCAGGGAATCCAGAGAAACAAAACATGGCACCTCTCAGCTCTCACGCTGATGTTTTTTTTCCAATACCACCACCTCCCCTTACTCTTCCCATGGCTGGTTCCCAGCAGCAATGAGAAATGAAATCTGACAGATGATTCCCCTCTCAGTTCCTTCTGGGCTGAGGGGAACAGAAAAGACAATATGGTCCTAAGCAGCAGGTGTTGGAAAGACAATATGGCCCTTGTTACAGACAAGGTGGCCCTAAGTAGATGGTGTTGGTGTTGTCCTGGGCAGTGATGCCAACAGCCAGTGGGGAGGAGAGGGGAAACAGAGGGACTGGTAGAGTGCCTTAGAAAGCTACTTCCTTCATTGTTCATGGCTCCTCTTGCCCTGAGATTGCATCATTCAGCCTTCAGTTCAGTTCAGTTCAGTTCATTCACTCAGTCATGTCCGATTCTTTGCGACCCCCTGTCCATCACCAACTCCCGGAGTTCACTCAAACTCATGTCCATCGAGTTGGTGATGCCATCCAGCCATCTCATCCTCTGTTGTCCCTTTCTCCTCCTGCCCTCAATCCCTCCCAGCATCAGAGTCTTTTCCAATGAGTCAACTCATTGAGAGTTTCATGGCTGCAATCACCATCTGCAGTGATTTTGGAGCCCCCAAAAATAAAGTCTGACACTGTTTCCCCATCTACTTCCCATGAAGTGATGGGACCAGATGCCATGATCTTAGTTTTCTGAATGTTGAGCTTTAAGCCAACTTTTTCACTCTCCTCTTTCACTTTCATCAAGAGGCTTTTGAGTTCCTCTTCACTTTCTGCCATAAGAGTGGTGTCATCTGCATATCTGAGGTTATTGATATTTCTCTCGGTACTCCTGATTCCAGCTTGTGCTTCTTCCAGCCCAGTGTTTCTCATGATGTACTCTGCATATAAGTTAAATAAGCAGGATGACAATATATAGCCTTAAAGCAACGTGAATTTCTGCAACAATAACCACACCCATCTTCAAATGAGAGTTAAGTGGAACAGACTTTTGAATTATTCATCACCTCATTCAGCAAACACTTACTGAGCCCTTTCTATTTGTCAGGCCCTGAACTAGGTACCAAAATCTTGGGCTCCAAAATCACTGCAGATGGTGACTGCAGCCATGAAATTAAAAGATGCTTGCTCCTTGGAAGGAAAGCTATGACAAACCTAGACAGCATAATTTAAAAACAGAGATATTACTTTGCTGACAAAGGTCTGTCTAGTCAAAGCTATGGCTTTTCCAGTAGTCATGTATGGATGTGAGAGTTGGACTATAAAGAAAGCTGAATGCCAAAGAATTGATGCTTTTGAACTGTGGTGTTAGAGAAGACTCTTGAGAGTCTCTTGGACTGTAAAAAGATCCAACCAGTCAATCCTAAAGGAAATGTCCTGAATATTCATTGGAAGGACGGATGTTGAAGCTGAAGCTCCAATACTCTGGCCACCTGATGTGAAGAACTGACTCACTGGAAAGGACCCTGATGCTGGGAAAGATTGAAGCAGGAGGAGAAGGGGATGACAGAGGATGAGATGCTTGGATGGCATCACCAACTCGATGGACATGAGTTTGAGTAAAACCCATCTTCAAATGAGAGTTAAGTGGAACAGACTTTTGAATTATTCATCACCTCATTCAGCAAACACTTACTGAGCCCTTTCTATTTGTCAGGCCCTGAACTAGGTACCAAAATCTTGGGCTCCAAAATCACTGCAGATGGTGACTGCAGCCATGAAATTAAAAGATGCTTGCTCCTTGGAAGGAAAGCTATGACAAACCTAGACAGCATAATTTAAAAACAGAGATATTACTTTGCTGACAAAGGTCTGTCTAGTCAAAGCTATGGCTTTTCCAGTAGTCATGTATGGATGTGAGAGTTGGACTATAAAGAAAGCTGAATGCCAAAGAATTGATGCTTTTGAACTGTGGTGTTAGAGAAGACTCTTGAGAGTCTCTTGGACTGTAAAAAGATCCAACCAGTCAATCCTAAAGGAAATGTCCTGAATATTCATTGGAAGGACGGATGTTGAAGCTGAAGCTCCAATACTCTGGCCACCTGATGTGAAGAACTGACTCACTGGAAAGGACCCTGATGCTGGGAAAGATTGAAGCAGGAGGAGAAGGGGATGACAGAGGATGAGATGCTTGGATGGCATCACCAACTCGATGGACATGAATTTCAGCAAGCTCCAGGAGTTGGTGATAGACAGGGAGGCCTGGCGTGCTGCAGTCCATGGGGTTGCAAACAGTCAGACACGACTGAGCGACTGAACTGAGCTGAACTAGGTGCAAACTCTTTTTTTGTCTGTGCTGCTGGGTCTTCCTTGTGGCACGCAGGCTCGGTTGTTGCAGGGTACATGTTTCTTTAGTTGAGGCACATGGGCTTAGTTGCCCTGAGGCATGCAAGATCTTAGTTCCCCAACCAGGCATCAAACCCATGCCTCTTGCATTGGAAGTGGATTAATCCCTAAAGCACCAGGGAAGTCGCTGAACCAGATACAAACTTGAAACCGAGCCAATCCCTGACCTCAGGGAGCTCACAGCCCAGGAGGAGTGATTTGAGGTAGAGAGCACTCATAATGGGCACTCCTGACGGAGCTCTCAGAGCTCGTGGGAAAGGGTCAGGCTGTGAAGAATGGACAGCATCTGTCATGGGGGAGAAAGACATCATCATGAATGAGGCGCTGGAGGGGCCAGCAGCATGCGGCGAGGAGAAGCTGTGGCAAGGATGCAGGGCGCCCGGCTTGTGGTTCTGATTCTGTCATTAACCGAGAAAACCCCTTCCCCTCTCTGGGCCTCAGTTTCCCGTCTGTCGACAAGGGAGCTTGACTTAGCGGCGCTGGCATTGGCGAGTCTATGGTGGCAGATGCTGGGGGGTGAGGGGAGGATGGGAGGAAAGTTTCTACAGTTTGATTTTGTTCAGTGGTTTTCTAGGCAGCTTGCCTGAGCCAGATGGGCAACTGCCCCTAGTCCAGGCCAGGGGAGCCCCATCTGGTAAGACTCCGCCTCATCCTTCTTTCTGCGAACACATTATTAATTCAACAGGGGGTGGACTCTGGGGGCTAGCCCCTCGGGTGAGGGTCCAGGAGTGAAGTGCTCTGTGACTAAGAACCTTCAATAGCTTGGCAAGGTCCAGTTGCCCTCAGGGAGGACATCCTTGTGTTCACCCAGTGTGGGGAGGTTGTTCACATGGGTTTGAGAGCAAAAAAGGCACCAGTAGGTTGCTCAACTGCATTCTCACTGGATGACCAGGCTCCCGGAACATCGATAACTGCTCTATTCCAAAGCCCACACCTCAGCAAAGGGGACAATACACTTTGTGATTAAGTCAATCTGCAATTTCCCTGAAATGGTTGGAGAAATGGTGGTGCCCTGACCACCTTAGGGAAACACAGGCTACATGACCGTGGAACTTATACCAGGAACACAGAATAGCCCAGCGTGACTGCTGATGATGATGCCTTGGAGGGCAATTAGACCAGAGCAATCCATCAAGGTCAAATCATGGAAGGTCTTACATGCTGGGTTGAGGAGTTGGGTTTCAGACCATGGGGGTGGCTGATGGGAGATGAGCTTAGGAAAATATGCTGACAACAGTGAGTGACACAGACTCAGAGGCCCCAGTGTCAGAGGGCAGGAGGGGGCCCCGGCAGCTGGGAGAGGGTCCTCCCCAGACAGAGGGAGAGGGGATGGAAAGGGGCAGGAGTGGGCAGATGGGAGAGATTCTACAGGAGGAGGAACCCGCAGGACTTAGCCACTGTCTAGAAGGGGGAAGCCATGGAGAGGGAGAAAAGGGAGGTAGCCTGGGAAAGTTCCAGCTTTCCTCCCAGCGTGGATCCAGCAAATCATACCTCTCAAATCACAGAACAGCATAAGGCTGTCTACATAGCACAAAATACGGACGACTCGAAACATTCAGAAAGCCCCTGGCTGCTATCAGGTCCCCAAATATCCGGAAAGCCATTCTGCTTTTCGTCTAAATGCTTGCAAAGGGCAGGGGGGTAATTTGGCTTCTCTGCCTGTAGCCCCCACGGTCCCCCACAAAGCATTCTGCAGGAAGGCAGCAGAGAGCCAAGGTGCTGGGCAAAGGGGGAGCCAAGCCCCTGCTCTCATCAGAAACCACGCCGGTATTTTTAGCACTGCAATCAACAACAGGGCCCGCCTCTGGATCGGCTCAGGCAGCCTGGGCCGAGCAGGGCTGTTAAAAATGGAACGGCACACGCTGCAATCAGTTGTGGCGGGCGAGGGGCACCCGGCGGGGCAGCAGCTGTGGCATCTGAAGCTAATGGCCCTCGAGCTGGCGAGGGGGGATAGGGGAACAGCCTCCCAGATCAGGCTGGGGTTCTGAAGTCACACGTCCCATACCTTCATGTCCCAGACCCACCTGTGATGCTCCTGAAGCATCCAGGAGTTAGACCCCCGCCCCAAAGCACTGCTTTCACTCCGGCTGCTTACTGTGCCAGACCCCACCATTAGCATCAGTACCTGCCACGCCAAGGGCAGGTGCCTGGGGAGCCAAGGGTGAAAGGGGGAGGGGATACAGACCAGGGATGCTCAGGGCCGGAGGATGGAGGAGCCCCGAGGAAGCTGGACAGCGCAGGACACAGGGGGCCTATCGTGTCCACTAAAACAGGGGGGACCAACTCTTGCTGCCTCTGCTGCCACTCACTTCCCTGTTCTGATAGGAAAGGGAGCTGCACAGGGAGCCCCAGCCAAGCCAGTGTCCCTTCCAGGGCGGGGCGTTGTAGTAAGCAGCTGGGACAGTGCGTTCATCACACTGAGACCCAGGAGGCCTGGGTTTGGAGCCACTTCTGTCTGTCTGTGATAGCTTTCGGGGCTCAAGCGACAGGCAGTGAAGAGCCTCCTCTCTCTGACCACCATGGCTTTATCTGTAAAATGACAAAGTGGGAGTAAGACATAGACACCCTGCATTCTGAGTTGGCAGCAGGCTGGGTGCAGAGCGATGGATACTTCAGGGGTTCTGGTCACACCTCCTCCCCTATCTCAGAGCAGAGGACTCCTGGCCGGGATAGAGATGGGCCCCGCAAGATGGGGGAACTCTGTGCCTCCTCCCAGAGCCCAAGGGACCAGTCAAACTGGGAAACTTTTGGCATCATGATCTTGCCCCAGTGGGAGCTGAGAGGATTCTGTGGGGGTGCAGAGAGAACAGGAAATGAAGCGGGAACCCAGAATTATCAGAGCAGAAGGGACTCCAAAGGTCAGGCAGCCCCATACCCTCATTGTGCAAACCCTGGAGCTGAAGTGAGCTGACAGACAAAGGGCACCAGTGACCCAGGCAGACGTGTGCCTGAGTGAAGGCAGGCATGGGACAGCCGGAGCCAGGTCAGCTCTCTCCATCCTTCTCCTGGATGCTGGGTCCTCCAAGTGCTCCTTCCCTCGGGGTCTTTAGAACCCCCATTTGCCCCCAGCCGAGCCCTCAGCCTCACAGACAGGCTGCGGGGGCTTTGCAGTCATCTGCCAGCCAGCGTGTGGGTGGGCAGGCGGGATGGTGGTGTTTATTGAATCTGTGGAGGAGCGTAAATCTGCGTCAACCTGCCCCAGAAGTGTTCAGCTGGCCGGCGTGCTGTCTCAGAAGACACTGCACTGCCTGTCCTAGAACCCTTTACCCCCTGCCCCCGGCGCTTCCCCCAGTGGGACGGATTCAGGCCTGACAAGCCAGGCACCTCACGTGAAGAGGCACCTTGACAGGTCACTCCTTCCATCCCCCTGCCTCACTCCCTGGTGGCAGCCGTGTCCCGTCAGCATCTTCTTCGCGGAATCCCCTAGACAAACATGCTCCCTGCAGATGTTCAGCAGCTGGATGAGCCCTGCTTCAGGCCCGGGAAGCCCCCCGGCTGCCTTCTCTGCAGGGGCCTGTGCTCCCGGAGTCAGTGGCAGGAGGAAACCCCCCGGGCTCCCCACCTGTCTCTGACTGCCCTACTGGCATCACGTCCTCCCACCTGGAAGGTGGATACCCAACCCCCCCAGGCATGCAGACTCAAGCACCCAAGGCTGGCATATGGCAGAGCCATGTACGTCACTGTGGAGTGGGTTGATGGTGCATCTCGTGTTTCCTCAACACCTCAGAAGGCGGGATGAGAATCTGCTGTCTGACAGCCTCAGGCCCCACAGCCTGCAGAAGGCTCAGTCACACAGCTACCGCTGCAGATGGCTGGGCAAAGTTGGGGGAGGGGACGACTGGCTCTCTCGTTGCCACTGCTGCTCAGCCTGGGAGATGGATGATGCCCGCCCACCCAGCAGCAACGGAAGAGCCGAGTGCCGGCCCCCAGCCTGGGACTGTCCTGCTGGGCAGCGGCAGGCTTGGTCACTTCCCTCTCTGAGTCTTGGGAGGTTCTCTGCTAATAGCTCAAAGTACCCCCAAAGCAGCTGGCTACGTGGGACCAAGAGAGGTGCCGGCCAGGATGCAGCAGAGGGGAAAAAGAAAGAAACTGCAAGAAGAAGACTGGCATCTCTCCAGAAACAGCCAAGGGAACAGCGACTTCTCCCAGGAGCATCCACCTCCAAGCCAAGTAACAGAGCTGAGAGAGAGGAGGTCTCAGGAGGGGCAGAGCAACAGAAAGGGACGAGAAGGAGAGAGCGGGAGATGGGGGTGGGAATGCCTCCGTGTCTTCACCTGCACAAGGTCCCTGAGGTCTCTCCTGGCTCTGACTCTATGATTCTAGAAAGGCAGAGACACTGATCAGCGACTCCATTCTCAACCCTTCCCTCCATCCCTCTCTCCTCTTGGTCCATCCTTTGAGTGGCTCTCAGGGTCTGCCTGGGAGACCCTGCGTGCCTCTCAGTCTTCCCCATGTCTCCTTGTTTGCATCTGCCTCTCCCTAGTGGCATCACCCCAACTGAGGGTCCTGTGCAGGGACACGCTTCATGGACTTGAGGAAGCGAGCACCCACAGTTCGGAAACACTGGTTTATAACTAAGAATCAGCTCTGTAGAGAGGATAAAGCTGGTCACCAGTGCTGTGCAGAAACAGAAGTGGAGAGAAATGAGAAGGGGACCCACCTGCTGTCCTCTTTAGCACACAGGAGATTCTAGAGCAGCAGGCAGAGGGCTGCCTGTCCTGTAGGCACTGGTGGGATCAGTGCCGGGTGATCCGAGACAGCAGCCCAGAGCATCAGGAAATGTCACAGAGACAGAACACAACCCTGTAGGAGAAAGCTTCGATTCTCCTTACTCACCTCCACTCTGTGCTGTGTCCAGGGCACCCTTGCCCTCTAAACTGTCTGAATCCCCTAGAGGACTTATGCCAGCTCCTAAGTTTTCTAGAGATTTCCTGTGTATCTGTTTTGTCTCCCCAGCTGAACTGTATATAGTCTTTGAGGCCATAGACTGTATTTTATGTTTCTTCAGACACCCCACTATCTATTTGCACTCCAAGTACTTGACGGAATCATGGCATCTCAAAGTGGAAAGTGACTTCCTGAAGTTCTCCTGCTCAACTTCTCATCCATGCAGCATTCCCTTTTGCATCAGCCCAGCTGCAAGAATATATTCCCTTGGTCACCTCCAGTAATGGAGAGCTCAGTACCGCTTAAGTCACCTATTCCAGCATTGGATGGACAATTCCATTAGAACAAGAGCTTTTCAGTATTCTAGAACAGCATGGGGGTGGGGGTGTGAGAGGAGGGAAAGGTGATGCAAAATAGAATGTAGGGTCATATAGGCTGAAATCTTTTATGCAAAAAGAAATATAGCACCTTCTATTTGTGGGAAACCTGAGAAAGCAAGGTTAGAGCCTTCTGGTGCTATAGAGAGGAAGCAGAAATGATCCCCCACTTTTGCAGGAGCAGGTGACATAAGCACAGAGGACCAGTCCCCGCTAGTTACAGAGTGAAGAACAGGAGAGATGGAGCATGAACCCAAGATTTGGGCTCCCATGGGCTTTCTAGATCCTTGCCACCCAGCAAAGAGGCCTGGGGTGGCGTGTATGCCACATGCACTCAGATGGCCTGTTCTCAGCACTTAGACCTGTTTAAACCTGCTGCCCACCCTACCTGGGGCTACGGAGCACTGGAAATGTAACCAGTGTGAAATGAGATGTGCTCAAGGTATAAAATCTGCCATAGATTTTGAAAAGAAGAGTGTAGAATAGCTCATTAATATTTTTTAATATTGAAATGATACTGTTGGATTACATGTATTATTTAAAAAAAAAAAGAAGAAGAAGAAGAACTGCTTAAGTTGTGGCATGCCAAAATGGAACTAAGACACACCCATAGAATATGAACTCCTTGTCAGTGTTAAGGGGTCCAGAGAATCAGTGGCCCAAGAGTTTAGGAAAGAGAAAGCTCACTGCAGTGTGAGGAATGGGTTAGGGAGGGGTGATGAGGTGGCCGTGGGAGAATCGGAAGTGGACAGATGTTAAGAGTTAGAGACCCACATGGTGGGGAAGTGGGGTGCACTGGCAGGCCAGCATGGTTGGGGACAGAGGTTCCTTGTGAGGGCAGCAGAAAATTCATCAGGGCAGGAATGATAGCTCCCAACAGAAGCCCATCCAAGGTCCTGTCTTTATTTATGTGAGGATCCCAATCCAAACTTCATTCTCTGTGGCCTCTTTTCTCAAAACTGGGTCAATAAATTAATCACTGAAAAGTATTACCACCTGTCAGGCACTCTGCTGTGTGTTAGGGGCATAGCAGTGAACAAGATCTTCTTCTCCATTCCTGTCTTCAAGGAGTTTACAGTTGGGACATCAAACAGGCAGAGGGTGACATCCACAAACCCAGTTCCAGCACCTGGAACAGTTCCAGAAACATGTCCTTGAGTCCCCCCACTGAAGGATCAGCCCAACCCCAAGACTCTGCATTTGCTGACCAGTCCTAGGTAGTCAAGCTTTCTGAGAGTCCAGTCATGAAAAACCAGTTCACCCAGTATCTTCAGGCCCCAGTTCTAGATCTGCTGGGAGCTCTGAGCATTGGCACCCATTAGCACTCAACCCACAGGCCTGGTGGGGGCACCAAAGGGCATGAAGGGCGGTCCTGCCTTCGCAGCCCTGTCATGAGCCCTGTCCAAGGTGCTGAATTTACTGAGCTTATCCAAAGGGGGAAAACACTGCTTTGACTCTACTATCCAATCAGACATTCCTCAAGAAAATAGGGCCATGGACTTTAGCTTATGTTCTCAGATCTGCCAGACTTGAATTCTCAGTCCTGTCTCTCCATCTCTCGGACAAGTTCACTGAAAGACAAAGTTGCAAAAGGTAGGAAGATGAGGGCCAGGCCCAGCCCTCTCCCGAAAGCTCCCAGCCTGACCCAGAGGAAGCCAACAGATGCAGGGACAAAGCATTCCTTGGCTTTCCTAAGTTGAATTCCGTCACCCATTAACATGACTCACTGAATCTCCCCTAAACAAGAGGAAGTGAATATTCCACTGTCATCCCACAGATAAGAAATTGGACTTAGAGTTTTGTACACATACTGATACAATACGTGCACAACTAGTGTATATTCTGTGGCCCTTCCTGACTCCACTCCCCTCCCACACACACACACATACATGGACAAAGAAAAGAACTAAGAAAGCAGTCCACTGGATGGAGACTGCCTCNAAGAAATTGGACTTAGAGTTTTGTACACATACTGATACAATACATGCACAACTAGTGTATATTCTGTGGCCCTTCCTGACTCCACTCCCCTCCCACACACACACACATACATGGACAAAGAAAAGAACTAAGAAAGCAGTCCACTGGATGGAGACTGCCTCGGTGTAAGAGGCTCTGTCACATCGCTGGCCCTGTCAGTAGGCTTTTTGGCAGCCCGTTCTAGTCATTATGACAAGGGCCATCACTCAAGGAAGGAGCTAGATGAAGCTGCTCAGAGGTGGAAATAGGGAGGAGCCATCCTCATGCCTTAAATCTCCTTCACTAAAGTCCTTGATCCCTTTTTACCCTTTGCCCTGCAGTTCTGAATATCTAGTGACTGTCCCTGCTCCCAGAGAATAAAAGTACAGCAGGAAAAATAGAAGCTAGATAGGAAAGCAGACTCTAGAGCAGAAGCCAAAGAAAGCTAGCTTTGTATGACATTGAATAAGTCATTTTTCCTCTGGGCCTCCATCTCACCCTTTCTAGGAAAGTGAATGATTGCAGAGGTCCCTGACAGCCTCGACATTGAAGGCTCCAGGGTTACATGGGTTTGTCCTCTGGAGCCTGGCATGCTGACAACATGCACATCAGAGCCAACATGAACAACATATGTGCCAAAGGATGGCAATTGTGTCGGTGGGAAATCAGCTTGGCACTGCCCTCTATGGGGACATGGAAAGAACACAGCCCTCCCCTGCATCCCAGGACAGCCCAAGGGATCTCTGTATATACATTGTTAAATAACAAATGCAAGAGCCTGGCACGGTGCCTGACCCATTGCAGCTACTGCAGAAGGGCCCATTCCCCTTCCTTCCCCTCTCATGCCTGGAATGTTTATCTATTTTCTTAGAGGGTGGTGATGACAGGGGGAAACTGGAAAGAGGAGGGGGATGAACAAGGTCAGGGAGGCTGGGAGAGAGAGGGGTACAGCAGCTGCCATCATTAATCACCTTCCTTGGCAACCTGCATCTTGTGAATCAGCATCTGTGATACTGATAAAGGCTTCTGGAGGGATGGCGGTGACATAGTCACAGACAGGATGTGATTGCCTGGGGGAGGAGGAGGTAGGGGTGAGTCTTGCTTTCAGGGTTTAATCTCAGTTGGATACACACACACATGCACACACACATTGCCATTCTGCAGGCTGCAGAGCCCCCTCCTCCTGCTGCCACCCCATCTGTGCTCAGCCTGCAGCCCCTCTGTCTACTCCCCTTGGCCAAGCAGGACAAGGAAGGCAACTGCTACTTAGTATTTTACACGTAAGAATTCCAGGAAGCCAGTCCCATTAGAGGGGCAAGGACTGTGCAATGAGGCAACCTGGCATAGTGGAAAGTGCAAGAGATGGCCTAAGACACATGCGTCCCCTCCCAATCCTCACATGGAGCCTGCTGACTGAATGAGAGGCCTTTAGCTGGTTCCCAGTAAACCTTGCCACCAACTAGCTGTGTGACCTCGCACAACTCGCGTCTCCTCTCTGGGCCTTGATTCTATCATCTGTGCGATGTTTGGGTTGGATTACAAGATCCCGAAAGCCCCTGCTGGCTCCAGCAGCCTGTAATCCTCTGATTCTATAAGCTATGTGTGTGTCCTAGCAGATGGCCAAAGGCAATAGTCATTGGTTGAGCTGGTTCCCACCAATTCCCTGTAAGAAATGAGCACATAGAGCAAATGCTCTTTTTGGTTCCTATCCATGTGGCAGTCACTGTTTATAATTAAAATGTTGAATTATCAACTGTTTTCATTATAAGCAAGAAAGGGGAATGCAGAGCAGAACAGAATTGCAGGTGGGGTCTGTGCATCTCTTTTGTTCTATACCTACCACTCTTTCCTATCTTTAAATATCCAATTTCTCTCTCTCAGTAAAACATTGTGATAGGTACAATTCTAAGGTAGCCCCAAGATTCCTTCCTCCTCGTGCACACACCCTGTATAATTCTCTCCCCTGCAGTGTGGGTGGAATTCATGAAGATGATGGAGTGAAGTAATTAAGGTCTCAAATCACTTCATTTTGAGTTAATTAAGTGGAAGGTTATCCTGAGTGGGCCTGACTTAACCAGTGAAAACCCTTAAGAGGGACTGACCCTTCCTTAGCAAGGACGGAGTCTCCTGGTGACCTTAAAGAATGTTGCGGCCATGTGGTAAGCGAGCCTGCGAGAGCACTACAGGGCAGCAAACTGGGTGCTTCTAGGTGTCAAGAGAGGTCCCTGGATCACACCCAGCAAGAGAATGGGACTCTAACTCTACAGCTGCAAGGCACTGAATTCCACCAACAACCATGTGAACTTAGAAGAAGATCCCACTCCACAAAGAGATCCAGATGAGCCGACACCTAGATTTCACCTTTGTGAGACCCTGAGAGGGAAACTAGTTAAGGTGGCCTTGGACTCCTGACTCACAGAATCTGGGAGATAATAAAATGCATGTTGTTTTAAGCTGGTAGTTTAGTGATGATTTGTTACCCAGCAATTGAAAATGAATACAAATATCTAATAAATAAAACTCCACACACTAACACTACTTAATAGGATTTTGCCTGTATCCGACTCTAATGCCAAGCAAGTGTGGCTCACCTTCTCCGCTATTTAAGAATTGATTAAGACCCTCCCTTTGACCCCAGTCATTGAGCCTAGGCTGCAAAGATGGCTGTGCTACCCGGGAGATGCTGCTTTCTCCCAGATGAAGGCTATGACATCTGTCCAGTGCAGTGCCAACACAGGAGAGCAGAGACCACCCCAGGGGACAAGTGCCCTTCTATTTCTCCCAGCCAATCTGGTGATAGCATGCAAACGACTCTATTAGCTCCCAGGGCAATTGATGGGCCACGCCACATGTTATGTAAATTGCCTCTAGGAGGGTGTCCACTCCCACTTCTCATGACACAGCACCTTGGCACCTGGCCTGATGCCTGCCCTCTGTACTTCCTCCTCCTGTGTGCTCCCTCCTGCCCCCTCTCTGCCTGCCCCATGGGACACCAGCGTTCACTGCCTTTGCCTGGCATTTCTGCCTTACTGCAGCAGACGCCTTATCCAAAGTGACATCAGAGGGCAGAGGGACAGGGAACCCAGCAGAGGGTTTGGAATGTGCCATACCAAGACTCAGGGGATGAGAGTGGAGCGGAGGTTCCACCCCCCTTATCCAAGCGCCCTTGCCACCCTCCTCTTATCCCCACTACAGATGCCCTTCTCCTTCCCTGATCTGCACAGGTTGAGGTTGAGCCAGGAGAACTTCTGGAAATGAGTAAGTCCTGTGGTGCAGTCCCAGGGCCCAGAGTCTCTTGATTTTCCCCATGCCTTTGCCTCAACATGCCAAAATGGCAGCTGCCCCCAACTCACTGAATAGAAGCCCCTGTTGATTAATTCTTTCCCTGAAAAGTGCCCCCCTGAAATTCTCTGTTTCCCTATCTTCCATCCTTCATGCCCCTGTCCCTACTTCCCCTTGGAGCAGGCAGGAAGTGAGAAACGGGGCCATAAAAGGGAATGGAGTTTCTAAGACTCATCCCACAAGAGCTTGAAAGACTCTTAACAGTTTGTCATTTTATTAAAAGCAAAGAAATAGTCCCTGTCTATAGAAACTTAAGGAACACAGAAATAGGGAGAAAAGACACTGGCTCATCAAGAAGCCATTGGCCCTGAAAAAGGACTTGCTGTGTTTGATTTAGTCCTTGGGGCTTGTTGGTACATATCTACAAATGCCCATCCTCCAAGGCTGAGTTCCTGAACACTCAAACTTCACAACCATTCACTCTAGTGCTTCTGGGTCCATGTAGACCAAGTGTCCCCTCCTCTGAACAGAGCAGACCTCTCCTACCTCTGTATAGGATGGGTCAGAGCCTCTCAAAGTATGGAGCTTGTTAGAGGTGCCGATCCTTGGCCTTCAGCTGCATGCACACTGAAGTTTGAGACCCATCGTCTGGTTTCTTTGCCAGCATTACTCATATTCTCATACCAAGTGAATACCCAGGGAGAAAACTATGTAGGAACAAGATTATATCTCGGTTCATTTATTGGCTTATGTGGTGCATACTGGGCACTTTGCTTAATCTCTCCAAGACTCCATTTATGTAGCTATAAAATGGGAACACCCATGTTGCAGTAATCTTACAAAGATTAAAATGACATTTACTCATTCCACAGTTATGAATTAAGCCCATATTCTGTACCAAGTACAAAAATAAAGTGAGAGTCTCTGTCTTCCTAGAATTTAGTCTTGTAGGAGGAGATGGCTTAGATATAATACCAAAATGCATGATCCATAAAAAAGGTTATTGAAAAACTTGGCTTTAGCAAAATTAATAACTTTTCTTGTTTAGACACTAAGAGAATGAAAAGACAAACCAGAGACTGGAAGAAAACATTTGTGAATCACATATATGATAAAGCACTTATATCTAGAGTTTGAAAAGTACATTGCACTATTCAATAATAAACACCCAGTTTGAAAACAAGAAGCCAACTTTGGAAAATGGATGTAAAATATTTAAACAGACAGTTCACCACAGAAGGTCTACAAATGTCAAAGAAGAACAAGAATAATTCCTTAATATTAATTCATCATTAGGGAAATGCAAATTAAAACCACAATGGGCAACTACTACATAGCTGTTAGAGTAGCTACAAATAAAAAGATTGATCACACCAATTTTTGTCAAGAATGTAGAACTGAACTCTCATTCACTGCTGTTGGGAATGTGAAATGGTACAACCATTTTGGAAAAGAGCTTGTATAACTTTTTAAAAAGTTAAATATGATGCAGCCCTTTTGTTCTTGGGTATTTACAAAAGAAAAACAACTAGCACATAAATGTTCATGGAGCTTAATTTATAACAGCCAATCCCTGAAAACAACTCAAAAGTCCATCAACAGGTGAACAGATAAACTAACGGTGGTTGTTCTGTACAATGGTGTGTTACTCAGCGGTGCAAAAGGATAAACCATTGATTCATGCAACATGGATAATTCTCTAAATAATCATGCTTTGTGAAAAAAGTCAGACTTTCCCCCAAAAGAGTACATCTTATATGATTCCGTTTATATGAGATTCTTAAAAATGAAAACTAATCCATAGTGACAAAAGGCAGATCAGTGGTTGTCACCGGGTGGGTGAGAAAAGGTTGGGAAGGAGAGGAGGAAGGAATTTCAAAGATACAAGAAACTTTGGGGATGATGGATACATTGACTATCTTGACAGTAGTTATGGCTTCATCGGTGTTACATATGTCAAAATGTATCCGCTGAACATTTTATCTCAGTAAAGCTGCTTTTTAAAAATATAGCGGTAAGATAGAATATCTCATGGCTGGTAGAGATTAGCAATCACAGAAGGCTTCTCTGAGGAGGTGATATTAAGCTGAAATAGAGTGACGAGAAGCAGCAGCAGAGCAGAGGTCTGGGGAAGAGCATTGCAGGCAGATGGACCAGAGCATACAGAAGCCTTGGGAGGCAGGGAGCCTGGCAAGTTTGAGGAGCAGACTGGTCCACTGTTGGGGAGGGGGCAAGTGATGCAAAGTGGGATCAGATGGGCAGGTAGGTCCCAAGTTAGGGAGAGCTTCGTAGGTCAGGTAGAGAACTGCGGATTTGTATACGAGAAGTCAGATCATAAGCAAAGGAGTGACATGACTCCCATTTTTAAAGCTAATCTATTTTGTACTAAGGGCATGTATTACCTAGTAAAGCTAAAATATATATTTAGAACAAAATCATTTTTGCTGTTACATGGAAGCTAGATTGCAAAAGGGACCCCATTAAAAGGCAGCTGCAGCTGCCAAATGAGAGGAAGCTTGGCCTCGTGTGGTGGCCATGCACATGGGGAGGATGCCTTTGGTCTCTACCCTGGAGCTCTGGTCTAGAGCACATCTGTGGGGGCAGGCGGCAGGTAGATATCTAAGGGAGTCAAAGTGAGCTGTTGGCCCTCGGGGCCCATTAGCTCTCTGATTTCCATAGACCTCCCCCATCATCTTCTCCCCCCCGGGCAGCCCCACAGCATCTGGTACAAACCTTGGCATTGCTCTGGCATGTCTTACGGTGGTTGGGACGTGTCCAGCCCAGGAACTCTTCTTCCAACCTCTGCACCCAGTACAGTGCCTGGCACAAGGCAAGCACACGGCAAACACTTGTGGAATAAATAAAGGAAAGAACAAATGTCTAATCAGCAAATTTGCGCATGAGAGTGGAGCGAGGAAAACACTGCAACCCGCCTTGGCCTTGGTGTCAGACCTCGTCCTCCACCCCCTGCCCCACCCACCCCAGCTTCTACCCCCACCTACTCCAGCAGCTTCCCCGCTGTCACTCCCCAGGAGCAGCAACCACGGGGCCAGACCGCTGGGCAGTCAGCGCTGGCCAACTCCTGCCAGCCAGCAGCAGGGCCTGACCTAGTTTGGAGCCGGCCGAGGTAGATGAGCCAGCGTGAAGCAGTTCCTCAGGGCTCAGCATGCTGAGCTCGGAGGCTGGAGTCAGCTTTGAATGTCAGATATTTGGACAGAGCAGTGTCCAGGGGGCTATCTGAGAATGATGTGGGGGACCATCCAGAGGAGCCTCTTTGGAGATGCTACTCTTTTCTTGGGTTTTCAACCCCTTTTAGGGGGTTTGGATTGTGGGCTCTGAGACTTGACTCTCCTCGTCCCATGGGGAGGACTAGGGGACACTGGGGAGAAACAGGGGGTGGAGACAACTCCTTGAGCACTTCTTCCATGGTCCTTGTCACTGATCAACTGACTAATCCAAGCATGTTTTAAACAGTTTTTAAATGTCAGCAATGTAGGCCAAGCATAGAGCTACTATTGAGGGTCCCAAGGTGATGAAGACATTGTCCCAGCCCTCAGTCACTCACCGTCAAGAGTCAGGCAGAGACAACAACCTATCCACATGTAGACAGATGCAGTTACAATGGAGATGTGCCCAACTGGGCAGCGTTCCAGGGGGAGCCGAGGCCAGGGGCGGCCTCTCAGTGGAGGTGGGTCTTAAAAAGAGATGCAAAGGATCGGTAGAACTTTCTAGGTGGTGAAGCCAGTCCTGGCAGGGGTCAGCCTTTGGGATGTTTGCAGCCTGATGAATGCAGTGGAGGCATGAAGGTGGTAAGGCTGCAGGCAAAATATGGGGAAGACTTGAGACGGTGGGGTGGAGGTAGGGGGGGCACATGTGTGATGCAGCTGGAAGGGAAGGCTCAGGCCAGACCCTGAGGGGACAGTCAGGAAGGCCAGGAGAGGTGGGGAGGATGCAGCCAGCCCCAGTGCTCTGGGGCCCAGCTTGTGCCTTCCATCCCCAACTCCTCACTCCTTAGGCTGGGTACCTGCAAAGCCACGTGCCCCCTAAGCAATTCCTTCCTCAGGGATGTGGACCTGTGCCCTCTCTGCTCTCCCTTCACTGCCCATGACCCCCTTCCCATCCTCAACCTACTGCTGGGTACAGAGGGAATGGTTGAGAGTGGCAGACACAAAGCTGAAGATGGGCAAGGCTGAAGGGGAGCAGTCCTGGGGGCAAGGGACGTAGGTCTCCCTGGAAGCTCGTCAGGGTTCTCTCTTGGGAGAGGTAAGGTCTGAGGATCGCCTGCATTACAGTTACCCCTGCATCCAAGAGTCTGTAGGGCACCATATCTGGGCCAAGCCCACAGAGAGGGGCTGTGGGGTCCTCAAAGCCTGGATACTGCCCATCAAATGAGGAGCTAGGAAAAGAGCCTGCCCCTGAGGAAGTTTAGACCAAACTATTGAGGGAACAAGGCTCCCTGTCCCTTGCTGAACATTCAGACCCTAAAATGTGGCATCTCCAAGGCTGGGCACCCAGATGCCCCTAACTGTATCCCAAGGGGTCAGGAATGCCACCAAGCATGGCACCCAGGAGGAGGAAGGGAAAGAGGGCCAGGCAGCTGATCCCTTGGCTGGCGGGAGTAGGTCCTGAGTGCCTGCCTAATGTGGTGTGACCCCCAGGACCCCATGGCAGCATAAATATCCATGTCATGGTAACTGAATCTGACATCTCCTCCTTGGCGCTCCTGGTGTGTGCCTTCCCCGGCCAACTCTACCCTCAGACACACCAGGGGCAGGGCCAGGCCAGGGAGGACCCCAAGCCCTACTGCTCTCACAACAGGCTTCCTCTGCAGGGCAACCCTGCCCCTGCACCAGCGTGGAGGCGGATAGCAGGGGGTGCTCCCTGGCCTGTGAGTCAGCTAGGGTGAAGCAACAGTTTAGGAGTGGAAGAGGGGCTGGGAGAAGACAGATGCATTGGTACAACTGAGGCAGGTGAATAAAGGCAGTTAGGTGTGACGGAAACAGCCCTGGAAGTAAGACACCCAGGTCTCATCCTAGCTGGGACACTCACTTGGGCAAGTCTGTTAACCTCCCTGAATCTCAGTATCTTCATCGATAAAAGGGAGAGCAATATTTCTATTACAGAGGGATCTTGCAGAAAACAAAGTGGAGATCTATGGGGGAGCTCACTGAAAGGAAAATGCCGAACAAAGATCAGTCAAGGTTAAGGAGAGATGAAGCTAGATCCATTGGCAGTGAGTGCAGGGTGGGCCACCAGGCTAGGCAGGAAAGTCAAGCTCTCCCTCTTGGAAACAGAGGTGATGTGCTGCGTGGGTCTGGCTCCACCCATTGCCCCAGGGAATCCTCAGGGATCTAGATTCTGAGGGTTCACCCTACCCAAGTCTTAATCAACTACCCCTTCCCACAGTCTGAAGATCAGACTGGGGACCCCCAAGAACACAGATAACCCCATCTGGGCTCACTCACCCTGGGCTTTCTGATGGGCAGCTTTAGAATCCAACTTGACCTTCAAAAACTGAACCATCCTTCTTACAGAAACCACCCCATGAGTTAAATTGTATCAAGTGGGACAAAGTAAGAATATATATCCCATAGTAACAGTAGCAATGTGCATGTGTGTGCATGCTCAGTCAGGTAGCTGCGTCTCACTCTTTGCAACCCCAGAGACTGTAGCCCATCAGGATCCTTCCTCTGTTGATGGGATTTCCCAGGCAAGAATACTGAAGCGGGTGGGTTTCCACTTCCTCCTCCAGGGGATTTTCCTGACCTATGGATGGAACCCACGTCTCCTGCATCTCCCGCCTTGGCAGGTGGTTTCTTTACCAATGAATCATCAGGGAAGCCCCAAGAGTAGCAAGAGCTTCTAGCATTTGAACAGTATGGTAGAATTTACAAAGCAACTCCACTTTAATGACCTGCTTTTTAAACCTTACTGCCACCCTAGGAAGCAGGTGCTAAGTTATTATCCCCACTTGCAAGTGAGGAAACTGAGGCTCAGGGAGTTAAGTAACTTGCCTAAACTCACACAGCTGTTTGGCGACAGAGCCAGGCTCTGAGCTGCTTCTCTCTCCTGACACCACCAGCCAGGTGACATCACCTGAGTACCCACCACCGTGCAGGTGCTGTGGGGGCCACTGGTGATATGAGTGCCACATGGGACCCTCAAAGCCAGAGACAAAAACCATTGAGGACAGAATGCCATGACTTCACATCAGGAAGCCTTGTGGTATCTGACCCAAGCTCCTCACTCCATAGATGGAGAAAGGAAGAAGTTTCTAGAACGAGGGGCAAACTTTTTCTGTAAAACACCAGGGTAAATACTTGAGGCTATGCTGTGGGGGCCACTGGTGATATGAGTGCCACATGGGACCCTCAAAGCCAGAGACAAAAACCATTGAGGACAGAATTCCATGACTTCACATCAGGAAGCCTTGTGGTATCAGACCCAAGCTCCTCACCCCATAGATGGAGAAAGGAAGAAGTTTCTAGAACGAGGGGCAAACTTTTTCTGTAAAACACCAGGGTAAATACTTGAGGCTCTGCAGCCACAGATGTCTCTGCAGCATATGATTCTTTAAGTTGTTTTTTTATTTTTTTAAGCAATTCACCCCTTAAAAAATGTAGAAACTGTTCTTAGCTTGAAGGCTATACAAAATAGCCCAGTTGTAGGCAGGATTGGACCCACAGGCTATAGTTGGCCAGTCCCTGTTCTAAGGGATCCTACAACCAGTTGCTTCCTGAGCTGGGTTTCATTCAACTAAACAATTTTTGGAGCACCTGCTAAGTTCCAAGCCCTATGCCAAGAGCTGGAGGTACAGAGAATGATGTCATATAGTCTGTGCCTTCAGGTTGCCGACAGCTGGTGGGGAGGTAGACAGGTGAGGAAATAAGGTCACCTCAAGGCATGATGGGAGGCTTTACAGGATAAGACACTCAGAGCAGACTGAAGCCAGCCTCCTCCTCCTGGAGTCAGGAGTCACCTGGCTGCCACCCCTCATGATGGCAGACGTCACAGTATATTTTAGTCTCTATTTACTTCTCTCTGCCCCTCCTCCTAGTCTGTATATTACTTGGGGACAATGACCTGTATCCATCCATGTTGTCCACCCTGCCAGCCCAGCACCCAGGACAATGCCTGGCAGAAGTAAGCACACACTGTTTGCTGAAAGAATGAATGAGTGAGTAGTAGTAACTACAGAGCTACAGCTCTGGTGCTAAGGTGGGGTGGCTGGCAAGACTGAGGAACGTTCACCCTGTCCCCCTCAATTGTTGAACAAAGCAAGTTGACTGAGCCTGGAAATCCAGCCCCGGGCACCAGCAGCCTTCTGTTCCGCCCTATCTGCATCCCCCTGGTCCTCTCCTCAACTTTGGCCCAATGCTGATTCACAGCAGCCGCTAATCACATCCCAGTCAAGCATGCTTAATTAAGCCCCCGTTACCCACAGCTTCCTAGCAAGAGGAAAGGATGGGACTCCAGTCGCGTGCCAGGCCAGAGGGGGCTGGGCTGGGTGTGGGAGCTGGCAGGGAGAGGCATGCAGGGGACAGTCAGCTGTTCTCTGCGGTTCTGCAGTAGCAATGGTCATGATAATAAAATCAGTGCAGCCTCCAGACTGCGCTCTGTCAGGCGTGGCTCTCATACCTCCTGTGTGTTAACTGAAGCCTCTTCAGAGCAATCATGACATCGACACTATTATTAGCTCCACTATACAGGTGAGCAGATAGAGGCTCAGAGAGGCTCTGGGACTTGTCCAAAGTCATACGTATTCATAAGTAAGAGTTGAAAGCACTCTCTTTTTCCTGTTTTCCACTGCCCCGTGGGAGGCAGTCTTCAGGAGGAGGAAGGGCAGCCGTGTCCGGAGCCCTGACTTCACTGCCCAGCGGCCTGGGCTCCTCTGGATGGTAAAGCCACCCTGACTCACCCAAGGAGATGCAATTCCACTTTAAACTCAATCCACATATATCATATACCTACTATGTGCCAGCTCCTGGAGACAGGAGCTGAAGAGACGGCGCCCCTCCCCCAAAAAGCTTGCAAACCCATCGGATGGGCAATGTCCACACTGTGGGAGCCAGGCTACATGTACAACAATAAATATACACCCTTGTGCATGAAACTGGGGAAGAAAAGTCGCACCTACTGAATACCTCTTGGTATCAGACCCCAGGGATATCACATCCTTTACTTTTCTATCATAACCTATAATTATATATGTATTGGTGTGATCATTTATTAAGTATTATTAGTGTCATTGGTGTGATGGATTATTCCACACTATACCATGTACTCCATGGTACTAGCCAAGTGTCCCAGCATCAGACGCAGTGCCTAATGTAAAGCTGGCACTCAATAAGCATTTTTAAATAAGTGAATGAATGAAACATAGTTCCTGCCCTCAAGGAACTTGTAATCCAGCCAGGGAAGTGGAGATGTGAATCCATGGTTGCAATGCAGTGGGATGGATGCAAGATAGGAACAAGAAGACAAAGGTGTATGGGAGCAGGAAGAACAGACACACCTGGAGCAGGGGAGCTAGCAAGGTATCCCACAAAGGGAGATACGAAAGCCCTGCTTTTTTAAAAAATATTTACTCATTTTGTTTTTGGCTATGCTGGGTCTTCATCATTGCGTGCGGGCTTTCTCTAGCTGCAGCAGGGGCTGCTCTCTAGTTGCAGCGTGTGGGCTTCCCATTGCGGGGGCTTCTCTGGTTGTGGAGCACAGGCTCTCAGCATGCAGACTCAGTAGTTGTGGCACAGGGCCTCAGTTGCCCCTTGGCATGTGGGATCTTCCCAGACCAGAGATCAAACCAGTGTCCCTTGCATTGCAAGGCAGATTCTTAACCACTGTACCACCAGGGAAGCCCCCTGAAGCCTGGTCTTGAAGAAAGAGCCAGAGCTTCCCAGGGAGCTGGAGGAGAGGGAGGCAAGGTGGGGAGGTCCTTAGAGCGGAGAGCACAGCCTGGAAAAGACAGAGGGATGACCCATCAGCTTTGTTAGAGAAACTCCCAGTGGCTTCGTGAGGCTGAATTATGGGTAGGGTGTGAATGAGAGGGAGACAAGAGACACAGTGGGGGAGGGGACTGGACCAGATCTCAGAGGGTTTTGCTGCTGTGCCAAGGAGATCGGACCTTATTCCTTAAGCATTATGGATTCTGGCAGGATTTAAGCAGTGGAATATGTGGTTCAATTCATTTTAGAAAATGGCCCTGGCAGGGTGTGGAAGATGTTCTGGATGGTGAGCTTGGGGGCAGGCAGCCCAGTCTCAGCCCAGAGACTGGAGAAGGACTGTGAGGGTTTAAAGTGACAGAAACAGTGAGTCTGGGCAGGGAGGCGAAAGGCATAAAAGTGAGACCGAATGAACAGACTAAGTGACCATTTGAGGAAAGAGGTCACTTAAGCTCTTAGAGTCTCAGCCTCCTCCTCCATCAAATGAGGATAAGATGATCTACCCAACAGGGTCATTGTGAGCCTTCTCGGAGCAAAGACAAGGCTCACACGGGGTCTGGCAGGCGGTAGAAGGCTTTCTCCTCTTTGTACCTCGCTGTTCCTTTGTGCCGCGCTTTAGGCTTTTGCAGCAGAGTTCGAGGGAACGCACAATCCTGGGATAGGAGGGAGGCAGCCCTGGGCTCTGGCAGCGCTGGGGCACGTGCCCCGGCAGAGGGATGGGGTGGCTTGCCCAGAACAAGGCAGCCATGGCTGTAGGCCTCCAGGTCCCAGGCCAGTCAACCCAATCGGACCTGCTGCTGGTACACGGGCTTTTCTCTGCAGGGAATACTCAGCACAGTCACTCATGCACCCTGCTCAGCTCACTGAGAGAGCAGCAACCACAACAGCCCTTTCAAGCAGAGGGATTTAAATTAGGGATTTAGTTGTACAGCTGGAGAATAGGTGAAAGTGAAAGTGTTAGTTGCTCAGTCGTGTCCAACTCTTTGCGACCCATGGACTGTAGCCCACCAGGCTCCTCTGTCCATGGGATTCTCCAGGCAAGAGTACTGGAGTGGGTTGCCATTTCCTTCTCCAGGGGATCTTCCCAACACAGATATCGAACCTGGCTCTCCTGCATTGCAGGTGGACTCTTTACTGTCTGAGTAGGACAACCCAGAGATCAGCAAGAAGCCACCACCATCCTAGTGCTGGATAGAGGGGGCAGTGTTTCAGGAGCCAAGGCCTCCAAGCAGAAACTGGGCCAGCTGCTGGCCTGCCAGAAGGAGCTGGGCCATACAAGAGGGGGTTTTTCCACAGGAGCAAAGAGGAAACACAGATGTCGCAGAGATCTGGCTGGAAACAGAGTAAGGGGCAAAATACCCTGGCTTTCCCCCTCCTCCCACGCTCTACCTTGCTCCAGCACTTCCGATTGGCTGAACCCATCCAGAAATCAGTAGGTAAAGGCAAATGGGAAATGTAGCTCCCTGTGCCACAAATCAGGGCAGAGAAAGGCTGGACATGGGTCTGGGAGCAGCAAGGAAATGACCAGCACGCTCATTCATTTCTTCACTCACTCCACTCCACTTCACGTCACTCACTCAGTAGACAGTTACTGAGCACGAAGGTGCTGGGGATTGAGGTGCATGCATACTCAGTCGTGTCTGACTCTGTGATCCCAGGCACTGTAGCCCGCCAGGCTCCTCTGGCCATGGAATTTTCCAGGCAAGAATGCTAAAGTGGGTTGCCATTTCCTTTTCCAGGGGATCTTTCCAACCAAGGGATCGAACTCATGTCTCCTGCACTGGCAGGCAGATTCTTTACCACTGAGCCACCTGGGAATCCCTAGGTGCTGGGGCGATAACGAAAAACAAGAATTCTGTGTCCTGCAACACCTGGACTGCACTCCTTTATAGCCCACGCCCCACTGACCATGGGTACCTGCTCAACTAGGCTGCAGGATGGGGTTTGTGTGGAGTTTCTGAAACCCCTGGGAAGCTTCCAGTGTGCAGAGATGGATCCAGGCTCTGCTTAGGCTCTGGATCTGGAGGAGCAAGAATCTCAGTCGACTCTGCCTCCTCCCCAGCTGAAAGCTCACAGCTCAGAAGGCAATGTCTCCAAAAAGGAAAGAAAACCCTTAAATCCCACTGTTTGTCTTTGGAGCCTGGGAAGCAAGGATCTAATGAACATGAAACGTGCAGGCCGCTCAGAAGTTGCCTTTGAAACCTCCCCAGGCCGGCTTTGTCAAGGAGCGGCATTGCCTTTCAAAGCTGCCTGGCTCCAAACTCCTCTCTCCTTCCTCGGTAGCAGGCAGTGGCTAATTAGCTGGAGATGTTAAATGCTCCTTAATTCACCGGAGAAGTCCCCATGCAGCCGAGGAACTTGTGGCTGCACTGGCGAGCTGAGTCCTTCCACTCCCCCACCCTCTCCCCCAGGCAGTCCCCGCCCCTGCCAGCCTGGGTCCTCCGGCGTCTCCTCCACGGCTGGGCTCGCCCTCCCCAGTCCGTTGCATTGGCTTGTGTCAAACACGACCTCTGCTTCTTGAAGTCTTATCTTCTGGAATCTGCCTCTTCCAAGAAGCCTCCCCAGATGTTCCGCACACATGATGCCCAGCCACACCCTGAGTTTTCACCCTCAGCAGGGCCCTTACCTTCACCCTTCTTTATGGGGGCAGTCCAGGCTGCGCTCACTGCCCACCACTCAGCATAGCGCCCCTGCAGGAAAGAGCTCCAACCCAGCCCAGTGGGAGGAGAGGCCACAAGGGAAGCACATTCAGGGCTTCCCCACATAGATGTCCACAGACTGGTCATCTGGCCAAGAGTCAACCTGACCTCACGGTGCTTTCTGAGACTCTGGAAAGGATAGGCTCCTCTCTGGGCCTCTGTTTGTCGTCTATAACAAGGGGTTGTACTAGCCCAGTGCTTCTCAAACTGCAGCTGCCATAGAATCATTGGAGGGTTTAAACGTAAATTGCTGGGCGCACCCCAGATCTCTGACTCAGCAGGATTGGGGTGGGGACTTCTGAGAACCTGCATGGCTAATAAGTCTCCAACTGTTGCTGCTGCTTCTGGTCCAAGGCCCATACTGGAGAAGCAGTGGGCTGGATGGGTGGGTTTTAAGCTGTATTTATCAAAGCTCCCTGGGGCTTCAGGAAGCTCACTCGCTGAGAGACAGTAGGAGTGGGAATGGGGGTGGGGGACGCTGAATAGGCTGGCCCCCAGCCCCCAGCCCCAGAAGTTCGGCTCTTATCAGTGTTGTTTGTTTGTACGCCCAGGTAAGGTTTAGCCAGAACCAAGTTTTCGTGATTTAAGTGAAATGTTTGGAACTTGCCGACTAGGCTAGTGACCAATGTGGCCCCTTCCAGCTGCAAAGTTCCAGGCCCCCATGTTCGTTCCACATCTCTCCTGGGCTTCTTGCACCTCTTTTTCTTGTTTACAGTCAAAGGGAGTGGGGAGCACAGTAGGAACGAGACTATAGATTCAAGTCTTTACTCTTGCAGGGGATGTGGGGATGGGCAGCGAGGCTGTGATCTCGAGGTCATTGTCATGGTGGGGGGGACATTTCAACACAGAGATGCACCTCAAAGTGGTTTGTGTGCGCATGTGTGCAAGTGTGTGCATGCATGTGCATACATTTATACACACATTCACAAGCCCACAAACACACACACACATGCTCCTCTACTTACAACCCCCACCCTGAAAAGGAGCCTGGGGCCAGTTCCTGGAAAACACAGTGGAGCTGCTTTCGGATGGGGTACGGGTGGTGCATGCGTGTATCTGCATGTTTGCATGGATGATGCCCGTGCATACAAATGAGCTACAGAGAGAGACGGAGAATGATCAGGGTGTGGACAGATTTTAAATAAAGCAGAGGTCTCCTAGAATCTCAGCCTTCCAGAACTACACTGGAGATCATCAGTTCCAAACCCCTTGCATATCTGATAAGGAAACTGAGGTTCCTCTGGAGCTAGAACCAGGGACCCCTGACTCCTGGGTCAGTGCTCTGCACCCCACCCCACCCCCACCTACATGGTCTGCAAGGACATCAAGCCTCTCTCAGGCACCAGGATGATGTCAGCTGAAACCAATGAAGCTTCATGGCAAATGGACAAAAATGTTCACCGAAAGGATTCCAAGGCAAACAAATCCCTTCCCAGCCCTGCCTGCCCCCACCCACATCGCCATACCCGGCCAGCTGCTCCCAGAGATGCCATTTCCAGGGGGCGACTGCCCAACCCTGCCGCCGGGCTGGGAGAGCCTTCGAGGAGAGCACAGAGGAGGAAAACACGAGAAGAAACCACCCAGGCCTTTGAAAGATTCATGGGGTTCTCTGGAACTCAGAGTTGTGTGTGGATTGGAGAGACATTAAACATCGGCAGACAAGCAGCTGAGAAGCAGAGGGACAGAAAGAGGGTGTGTAAGTGTGTGTCTGTGTGCACGTGTGTAAAGAAGACACACAACAGATTATCAGACTGTGCATATGTGTTTGTGCAAACCCAAGAGAAATCAACAGACAGCAGAGCATTCTGCAGGCTGAGGAGGAACACATATGCGAGCACGCTCGCGTGCGCGCGCATGCACACACACACACACACACACACACAGACTGGATGTGGGTAGGGCTGGGAACAGGGGAGCTGAGGTGAGGCCAGGAGGTGAAGAACTGTTGGTGCGAGTCAGCACGCAGGCCCTTTGTGTCTGCAATGGAGTGTGTGACACAGGATGTCAGGGCACGTCTGTACATGTGGACAGGGTGGAGCCTGCCCCAGGGACCCAGAGAGGGAGCAGGGAGGGCGGGCAGCCCACAGCACCCGACGCCCTGCACACACGTGCCCTCATACTTCTGGGGGCCAGGCAGCCCCCGCATCATGTCCCCTTCCCTGGGACCCTGCTGATGGCCCCCCTCAGCTGCTGTAAATGTCCTCTCCTGCCTTTGCCTCCCATGCTTGCACCCCACCCCTCGGCTGGGGAGTTCTCTCCTTCTGCCCCAGGAGTTAATGTCCACGGAAGATGATAGTCTCCAGTCTGGGACAAGTTTCTGCTCTCTGCCAGCAACCATGAAATCCCTGCCCACACCCAACCCACCCCCCACTCCCATCCACTTCTGCCTCCCAGCAGGGCAGTACAGACCTCCAGTTACACAACCTCGACTTCAGATCTTATCTCTGCCTCTTATACTGTGTGACCTTGAGCAATACTTAGGCCTTTCTAAGTTCTAGTTTCTTCTGTTTAGAAGAGGAAAAAAAAGAATAGTGCTCTTGTGAGGATTACATGAGATAACTCGTGTGAAGCCCCTTGCCTTGTGCCAACCACAAAGTACCTTCCCTTTCTAGCTTCTTAATGCATGCTCCCGGGGTAAGGGTTTTGTTTCAAAGCCACAGGAACTTCCCAAGCAGCCCCAACACCTTGAAACCCTAAAGCTGGAAGTGACCTTAGAAGTCATGTGGTCTAAGCACCTCATCCCTTGTTGTAAGTGAAAACACGAGGCTTGAAGACATGTAACTTACGTTAATAATGGAACCAAGGCCAGAACACAGATCCTCTGCTTGACAACCACCAACTTTCAGCTTTCTCCCTTTAGCCAGAGCCAGAGGATATTCACAGTGATGTTCTCGGAGGGTTTGCACCCCCTTGGTTTGGAGGTGAGACTGAGCCCTGAGGTGTGAGCTGGGACAGAGGGTGGAGAGGGAGGGCTCTGCAGGACAGGGCCACATTCCCCTCGAGTCCTGAGCAATTCAGCCCTGGCCCCAAACTTGCGATTCCCAGGAGCAAAGCCAAAGCTCTGGAAAGAGTTGGATCCCCTCAGCACTTCCCTCCCTGCCACTTAGAAGAAGCTTTCATGATTTGTCTCATGTGGTCCCTTGGGGGGTTAACTGCCCCCCATCCATTGTAAGTAATCAAAGGGTTTCTTCCACCTACACTTTGAAAGGTCATGGCAGGCTTCTCCACTTCTTAATATTTTTGTAGCACAGACCCACAATGCCAGGCAGCTGCCTGTCTCTCCAGACCCCTGTTGCTGCTGCTAAGTCGCTTCAGACGTGTCCGACTCTGTGCAACCCCATAGACAGCAGCCCATCAGGCTCCCCCGTCCCTGGGATTCTCCAGGCAAGAACACTGGAGTGGGTTGCCATTTCCTTCTCCAATGCATGAAAGTTAAAAAAGTGAAAGTGAAGTCGCCTAGTCATGTTTGACTCTTCACGACCTCATGGACTGCAGCCCACCAGGCTCCTCCGTCCATGGGATTTTCCAGGCAAGAGTACTGGAGTGGGGTGCCATTGCCATTTACCCCTGTTAGGTAAATTAAAGTGGAGGAAGTCTTGTCGGAGAGCAGGCCTCTGACCTGATTCTGACCTGCCTGGACACTATCTGGATTCCATGCCTGCCTGCAAGTGCAGCAAGTTAGGCAACACTTCAGATAAGAAAGGGAATGCGTGTGTGCTAAGTCACTTCAGTAGTGTCCGACTCTGTTTGACCGCATGGACTGTAGCCCGCCAGGCTCCTCTGTCCATGGGATTCTCCAGACAAGAATACTGGAGTGGGGTGCCTGCCATGCCTTTCTCCAGGGGATCTTCCCGACCCAGGGATCAAACCTGTGTCTCTTACGTCTCCTGCATTGGCAGGTGGGAGTGGATCTTAGAACTCTTGAGCCACTGAGGGTCTGGCCAAGCCCCCGGGGTCTAATGAAATCCTATGATTCATAAAGTGAAACACACAGCATCATTGTAAGAAGGTTAAAGTAAAACCAGAGCTACCTTTTTGCACACAAACTGATGATGATGCCACTTTGTAGCCTGAGATTATAAGCAGGGAGCCCCAAAACTGCAATTTGAAATCTCACCCATGGGGTGGACACATCGCCTGGGACCTATTCACAACTGGGACTCCAGATTGCTGTTAATGAGGGACTTCCCAGGACACTGTTTAAGTCTGGATGTTGGTTGGCCCAATTTGGTAATGTATGTGCTCTTACTTTTCACTATCGTTTCTATATTTTTCTTCTTTTAATGACTGTATATTGAAGTTAAGTCAATTAATCCTCTATTAAATATTGAAACTGTTTATTGTGTGTGACGAGCGGTTTGTTAAGGAATCCTTTGAACCTGAAACGAAAGTAAAACTTTCCACAAAACAGCCCCACATCTCTTTATCTGGCTCTGTGTTCTTATCATGCTTCAGTCATGATAAGGACCCTCAGAGCTGAGGAAGACAGGATTATGCTGAAACACAGCCCCTCCCTGGAGGACAGGAGCCCCAGGGGAGGAGCTGAAGGCGGGTTCCCAAGAGGACGGCCGCAGTCATGCTCCTTGTGTTTGCTCATCACCCAGGACGGGAAGGTTCCTGGGAGACGCTAGTGCAGGGGCGCATGCCGGAAGCTAAGCAAGGGGGAAGGGGAGTGCTGAAGGAGGTGCAGCGGGGATGGATGTGGCAGAAACCCGGGAAAGGAGTACAGCTGGGGAACCCACGTGGCAGGAACTTGGAACCAAAGAGTAGAAACATTGCCAGATTCACCTTTCCCACCCCCTCCTGCAGTGACGAAGCAGCCCCCCACCCCCAGCCCACCAGCAGGAGGGACACCGGAGCCGGGGAGGAGGTGGAGGTCAGGACAGGAAATTCAGGTTCCTGAGCCCAGCTCTGTTCTTGCACTTCCTTAATCCTAGAGAGAGGCAGCCAGGAACCAGGGCAAGTTAGAGACTCCTGAGTGCACAGTCACTGCCTACTACCCTTCAGCAGCTGGCTATCGGAGCCGGGGAGGTGGTGGAGGTCAGGACGGGAAATTCAGGTTCCTGAGCCCAGCTCTGTTCTTGCACTTCCTTAATCCTAGAGAGAGGCAGCCAGGAACCAGGGCAAGTTAGAGACTCCTGAGTGCACAGTCACTGCCTACTACCCTTCAGCAGCTGGCTGGGGAGAGGCTGAGCAATGGAAAGGAGATTTCCTTCCAGGAGTCTTTACAGGCCATTTGTGTCCTACTCATCAGGACCATGTAGCCTAATCTTCAGGGTCACACCATTCACTCCCTTCTCCAAAAATCATTTGTCCAAGTGTAGTACACGTGACAAACATCTGATGTGTTTCATTCATTCATTCCTTTCGAGAAAAAAGTCATAGTCCTTGAAAGCAAGGACTCTGGAGCCAAACTGCCTGGCTTGATCAGTTGATGGCTGTGTGATCTTGGGCAAGTAACTCGGCCCCTTTGTACCTTCATTTCCTCACCTGCAAAGTAGGGATAATATTAATACCTACCTCATAGGAACACTGTGAGGTTTAAACAGGTCAATAAATGTCCAGAGCTTAGGATAATGGCCAATACATAATAAAAGCTAAATAAGTACTAACTGTACTAACTGTACTTATTTAGTACAAAGTATTATTTATTCAAGCATCGAAAAGTCATTGAGCCCTGACTGTGTACTGGATGCTGGTCCGAACTCTGGAATCCTATGATGAGCCTTCCAGACGTGGTCCCTACCCTCAGGAGATTACATTTTAGTGGGAAAGACAAACATTCAATAATCACTAATAAAATTTACATATTTACACATTGTGATAAGAGCTGTTAAAGACAAAGATAGAGAGCTATGAGAGCATATAGGGGACCTAACAAATTTGCTATTTGGGGTCTGATGTTCCAACTCATTCTTCCCTGCTCATTCTGATCATCCTGGGGGAGAGGGTGCCATCGCCATCAGCAGGCACCCATTAAGGGCAAAGCTCATCTGTGCCCTTCCCAGTTCTGGCCACAACCATGCCCACCACTCATTCTCTGCATGAGAAGCCCAGGTAGGCTGAGTCCCCATCGCCTTGCCGGCCACCACCACTACCCCATTTCCGGACCTGCTTCTGAGCAGAGCCAAAGTCCTGCTCTGGGTACTTACGGTGTCCAATCAAGAGCAATTGCTCAGAAGGTCATGACTATCAGTCGGGTCCTACCCGCTAGAGAAGACTCTTGAGAGTCCCTTGGACAGTGAGGAGATCAAACCAGTCGATTCTAAAGGAAATAAACCCTGAATATTTATCGGAAGGACTGATGCTGAAGCTGAAGCTCCAGTATTTTGGTCACCTGATGTGAAGAGCCAACTCATTGGAAAAGACCCTGATGCTGGGAAAGATTGAAGGCAAAAGAAGAGGGCAGCAGCAGATGAGATGGACATGAACTTGGGCAAACTCCAGGAGATAGTGAGGGACAAGAAGGCCTGGCATGCTGCAGTCCATGGGGTCGCAAAGAGTCAAACATGACTTAGCCACTGAACAACACCTGCTCCCTTAGAAACTGTCCTAAGTCTAATATCTAGCCAGGAAGGTGAAGCATAGTATTGTGCTAGGAACATTACAATTCATTTAGCAAATGTATTTCAGTTGTCTCTTTTAATCATCACAACAACTTCATGAAGTTGGTATTATTATTATTAGATCTATTTTACAGAGAAGGAAACTGAGGCTCTGCAAGGTTAAATCACTTCCCCAAGGTCACACAGCTTATTCATTGGAACAGCTAGGGCCCTCCAAGGATGCATGTCTAGGCTTCCCTAGGGACCTGCTGTCCCCTCCCCTCTCCTGGGTTCACCCGTGGGAGCCAGGGCGTAGACACCACCCCATCCACCTCTGTCTCCCTTCTGTGCTCAGGACTCACCACCTGGCCTTGGGCCCCCATCACAAGGCTCTATCAGCAACTGAGTCCGGTGAGGCTGCGAATCCGGGGCTGCTCTGCCCACAGTGATGGAAGAAGCAAACAGAGCAGGTCAGCTGATGGCCAGCTCCGAGGCCTCGGGCAGGATGGCCCCTCCACACCACTCTGGTCTCTTCCTCCAGAAGGTGACCTCAACCCAGTGCAGGGGGCCTATCCTAAAAAACCAGACCCGAGGCAGAGCAGGGGCAAAGGCCCCGTGCAATGTCACAGCTCCCAGCTTGAGGGATTTCAGACAACCAGCTTTCCTGTTCCTGGGTACCCCTCCCTCCCATTCCAGCTAAGTCTCTGTCCTTCTCAGGCCCTTCAGGGCCAGCCCTCCCCCTGAGAACAGGCTCACCTCCATCCTCAGCCCAGGAAGAGCATGGGGTGCTGAGCCAGGGAAAGGAGAGGGCATGGATTAAAGGTACCAAGGACCCGGGGAGGTGCAGAATTCATTTTACTTTTGTCCTTGCATCTGTGGCACCATCCTGCCAGTACCACCAGGGCCGTGGGGCCCTGCTTCTCGGCTCTGCATGGCTTCTGAGAGCTCAGCCTCCTGAAGACAGAAGGGTTTGATCGGGGGTTACCCCAGTGGGAAAAGGGGAGCCCTGTCAGCAGGAGGGCCAGGAGATGTGGGAGCACAGAGGGAGGGGAGCAGGGGCAGGGCAGCGAACTGCCCGCAGCCCCACAAGGCCACTTGCTGCTGTTTCTCCCTCCTCTGGCCCCCGGCTTGAGTCTCCAGAGCCCTTGTGTGGAGGACAGAGCAGAGATGAAGAGGAAGGAGCCGTTGCGTGAGGCAGAGAGGACCCCATGGCCTAGCTACTGACTTGAGCGGCCCCCGTGGACAGGAAAACAGGGCCTGTGTGGGTTGGGGTGGGAGCTGCAGATCCCATTGAGGACATGCCCTCCCTCCAAGTGGCTTAGAAACATCTAGATGAAGCCTTGCGCTGAGCTGGCATGTTTCTACCTCCCAGCTGGACCACAAAACAGGAGGAAACATCCATAAAGTACCCGAGCCGCCTCTGAGGCCCCAAGCCCTGCCAAGGGGCCGCTGGTTCCCCTCTAATTGATCTTAATTTCCATGATTTGCGGGTCCCAGGCTCACCAAGGGCCCATTCCCCACCGTGATGGATGGCAGGAATAGTCGGCCTGGTGAGCTGGCTCCCAGGGGCTCTGGGCCAGTACAGCAGAGTCCTTCGGGGTGCAGGACAACCCAGGCCTTCACCTGAGCCCTCTCTTGCCAGGTCACGGCCGATCTGTGTGATGCCTCTGTGCAAAGGAGAAAACAGGTGCCTCTTTCTCCAAATGGACACAGGCCTCACCCCGGAGTATGGCCTGTGAGAAGGGCATAGGCTGGATTTCAGCCCCTGTCCACCTGTTGACTGAGAATCCTTGCACAGTGTACAACCTGCCCACCCGCACAGATCTATTAGACTTCAGGGAGTACACCCACTGAAGGAGCCTGATAGACAAGTCTTAACCTCTCATTTCACTCGTGAGGAAGTACAGACCCAGGAAGGAAGGGTCGTTCAGCCACGGTCACATGCCAGGCTGGAGGCAGACCCAAGACCAAAGAGCCAGGCTTCCCAACTCCCAATCTGGGGCTTCTCCCTCCCCCTGCTCTATCCAGTTCTCACTCTTGGGGACAGATGGCAGAGCCGAAACAGCAGGAGAGCTCCTGAAAGCAGCGCCTGGGGAAGCCTTCTTGCACTAATTAGAGGAGAAGTGATAACCTCATCCCAAACTCTGTCTAGACATAAAATTGAACATAAAACTCTCTGAACCGTGTACCACCTAACCCTTGGCTGGTGTGCAACGTGAATATAGCTCTTCCCCAGTTATTCCCTGTCTACAACCTCATCTATCCTAGGCTACTTCACTGTCCGGATGGCCCCGAATGTCTATCTAGGCTAGTACATCTGTCTTAGCATGGGAACTCCCAAATGAATTTCTTGCTTCTGGAGAACTCCTGTACACAGACAAGGGCTCAGAAGATGACTTTTAATTTAGACCAAGGTGAAGGCAGTGGTGATAGAGGAGGAAAGGAGGAAGAGGGTTGGCAGAAGAAGAGAAAGAAAAAGATGAAGAGCCGTTCCTAATGCATTAGTTCCTTGTCCTGGGATCCCAGTTGCCTGTAATATGACTGAGCGGTGCTTCAGGGAAATGGTGGTGAAGATACACACCTGTGCGTGTGCACAGCGTGCTCTCTCTCTTGCTCTCTCTCATTCTCTGGGTGCTGCCTGCAGTATAATGTGGTGATTAACCTCAGGTGGAGCCGGACTTCCTGGTTCTGAATGCTGGCTTTGCCACTACCTGGCTGTGAAACTTCAGGCAGAGGACTTAACCTTTCTGTCTCTCAGTTTCTTCCTCCGTAAAATGGGCTAACGACCAACATGACCTCAAAGAATTTTCTGAAGATTATAAGGGTGAATTTATGGGCAACACTTAATGCAGTGCTTGATTGATAGGAGGTATGCAGTAAACATTGCCTGTAATATATATATTGGGGTGCTGTTTCTTGACACCTTGTCTTGGCCCTGTTTTCCTACAGTGTTATGTGGGCAGGGGTGGGAGGAGATTGTCCAGGCTGCCTGGAACAATTCCCAACTCCAATTGTCTAAGCAGAGATGGACTTCCTTAAGAAGTAGTGAGCTCCCTGTCACCAGGAACAATCAAGTGAAATCCAGATGAACATTTGGCACGGATGTGGCAGAAGTAGGGTCGGGGTGGAGGGGTCTCTTCCAAAGGCCCTTCCAAGCTCAAAAGACTATGACTATATGAATAAATGTGCATCTCCTGGCACCCACATGGGCACAGCCTTGCATACAAATGAGGGCATACATTCAAGGGTGCACTCTCCACATTGACTTTGGGGACCAGAAAGAAGTATTTACACCAGGCAAGCTAGCGTCCCCAGCCAGCCCCTCCCCTAGCACCTGACCTATTCCTGTGTACACACAGCAGCCAGGTGGCAGGCAGGACCTTTCAGGGAGGTGCTGAGTGGGATTTCAACAAACCTGTTCCCTACCACTCCCAGTTGTCTTTTTATAGGCACCCACTGCCAACCTCCCTGCCCCCACAGCAGGCCAGCTTTAAGACAGCGCATGGGAGCAGGTGGCCAGGCATGGGACAAGGTAACTGGGTGTTGGTTTTGCCTCTGATGTAGGTGGACTGATTAGGAATCTAGGGCAGTCCTGGGAACGCTGGCCTTGAAAGCACAAGGGTGTACAGAATTTGGATGCTACAAGGGGTAGTTCAGTTCAGTTCAGTCGCTCAGTCGTATCCAACTCTTTGCGACCCCACGGACTGCAGCATGCCAGGCCTCCCTGTCCATCACCAACTCCCAGAGTTTACTGAAACTCATGTCCACTGAGTTGGTGATGCCATACAACCATCTCATCCTCTGTTGTCCCCTTCCCCTCCCACCTTCAATCTTTCTCAGCATCAGGGTCTTTTCCAATGAGTCAGTTCTTTGCATCAGGTGGCCAAAGTATTGGAGTTTCAGCTTCAACATCAGTCCTTCCAATGAATACCCAAGACTGATCTCCTTTAGGATGGACCGGCTGCATCTCCTTGCAGTCCAAGGGACTCTCAACAGTCTTCTCCAACACCACAAAATTTGGATGCTACTGCAGAAGGAATGAAGAAAGAATTTGTAGGAGGGTCAGATTAGAATTGGAAAAGACCCTGATGCTAGGAAAGATTGAGGGCAGGAGGAGAAGGGGGCAACAGAGGATGAAATGGTTGGATGGCATCAGTGGACATGAGTTTGAACAAACTCCAGGAGACAGTAAAGGAGAGGGAAGCCTGGTGTGCTGCAGTCCATGGGTCACAAAGAGTCAGACATGACTGACTGACTAAACAACAACAGATTAGCAACCCCCCTTCCAGCCAAACCTATTCCTACCCCTGCCTTGTCCTGACTAGCACCCCACCTCACGCAGTCCCGCAACACTTCCCCTGGGTGCTGTGTGCCATCCATTAGCCATTCTGTGCAGAGGGCCAAGTGCAGATAAATCAGAGCAGCAGCACACTCAAACCTTCCTATCAGCCCAGGATGCACTGCTGTATATTATTTGTCTGCAGCAGCTGCAACAGCAGTTCTTCCTTCCTAACAATACTGGCTTCGCCTGG
Organism: Cephalophus harveyi; assembly: GCA_006410635.1. NCBI lineage: Eukaryota > Metazoa > Chordata > Mammalia > Artiodactyla > Bovidae > Cephalophus > Cephalophus harveyi. The sequence continues at coordinate 270,703 of SJYT01018255.1, forward strand.
TATCAAAAAGGGCCCCTAAGTGCCAGGAACACTTTGCTAGGAGAGGGGACCACACACTGGGGGGAATGAGGAACTGGGTCAGCCTGGGATGAATCTTATGCTCCTGCACTGGTCCAAAGGTGGATGCAAAAATTAGGTGGGGGAAGGGAGGGAGGAGAAGGCAGAACAGGAAGGGGACAAGGAGCCTCCCAAGGATGCAGAGAGCTTTCCCTGAGGACCAGTACACCAGTCCCCACTCTGCAGGAGGCGGGGTGTGTGTGTGTGTGTGTGCGTGTGTGTGTGTCTGCTGCACATCCCCTCCAGCTTCCCTACCACAACCCAGCTACTCTTCCCAAGCAATGGCCTCTTTGTGGCTGAGAAGGTATGGGGAACGGCTGCATCTCCTTGCAGTCCAAGGGACTCTCAACAGTCTTCTCCAACACCACAAAATTTGGATGCTACTGCAGAAGGAATGAAGAAAGAATTTGTAGGAGGGTCAGATTAGAATTGGAAAAGACCCTGATGCTAGGAAAGATTGAGGGCAGGAGGAGAAGGGGGCAACAGAGGATGAAATGGTTGGATGGCATCAGTGGACATGAGTTTGAACAAACTCCAGGAGACAGTAAAGGAGAGGGAAGCCTGGTGTGCTGCAGTCCATGGGTCACAAAGAGTCAGACATGACTGACTGACTAAACAACAACAGATTAGCAACCCCCCTTCCAGCCAAACCTATTCCTACCCCTGCCTTGTCCTGACTAGCACCCCACCTCACGCAGTCCCGCAACACTTCCCCTGGGTGCTGTGTGCCATCCATTAGCCATTCTGTGCAGAGGGCCAAGTGCAGATAAATCAGAGCAGCAGCACACTCAAACCTTCCTATCAGCCCAGGATGCACTGCTGTATATTATTTGTCTGCAGCAGCTGCAACAGCAGTTCTTCCTTCCTAACAATACTGGCTTCGCCTGGTATCAAAAAGGGCCCCTAAGTGCCAGGAACACTTTGCTAGGAGAGGGGACCACACACTGGGGGGAATGAGGAACTGGGTCAGCCTGGGATGAATCTTATGCTCCTGCACTGGTCCAAAGGTGGATGCAAAAATTAGGTGGGGGAAGGGAGGGAGGAGAAGGCAGAACAGGAAGGGGACAAGGAGCCTCCCAAGGATGCAGAGAGCTTTCCCTGAGGACCAGTACACCAGTCCCCACTCTGCAGGAGGCGGGGTGTGTGTGTGTGTGTGCGTGTGTGTGTGTCTGCTGCACATCCCCTCCAGCTTCCCTACCACAACCCAGCTACTCTTCCCAAGCAATGGCCTCTTTGTGGCTGAGAAGGTATGGGGAGGTGTGGGCTGGGGGAAGCCACATTATATGCACCTGGGCGCACACGACCCTAGCTTGCTACCCTCGGGTCCAGGGCTCCCAAGAAGGGTCTCCATACCTCTGGACTTACAAGATAAGGCGGTCAGGGGCAGTGGCTGGAGTTGCCCTGACTTCCGGAGGCAGTCGTCTGTCCCACCGTCCCGGGAAGACGAGCTCTCCCTGGGCCCATGCCCGCTAGGTGGCGCTGGGCAGTCGTGCTCCTCCCATCCCCCCTGGCCACCCCAGCAACTTTGGAGGCCCCAGGACGCCTGGAGGTGAGCATGGGTGGCTGGTGCATCAAGGTTGGGCAGGGAGAGAGGAGCCCCATTCCCTCTCTCATTTATTCATGTCCAAGGAATTTATAAGGCCTCAGTCCTCAGGAACTGAGGATGTCCTTCTCTCTCTTTTAAATTGAAGCATAGCTGATTCACTATATGGTGATAGTTTCAGGTATACAAACAAGTGATTTAGTTATTCACATATATATGTCTGCCTGCTCAGTGGCTCAGTCACGTCTGACTCTCTGTGACCCCCTGGACTGTAGCCTACCAGGCTCCTCTGTCCATGGGGTTTCCCAGGCAAGAATACTGGAGTGGGTTGCCATTTTTCCTACTCCAGGGGACTTTCCTGACCCAGGGATCAAACTCAAGTCTCTTGGGTCTTGGCAGGCAGATTCTTTACCACTCCACCACCTGGGAAGATTCTTTACCACTGCACCAATCTGAATATGCTTCAGATTCTTTTCCTTTATAGGTTATTACAAGGTATTGAATATAGTTCCCTGTGCTACACAGTAAGTCCTTGTTTATCAAGTTTATACACAGTAGTGTGTATCTGTTAACCCCCAGCTCCAACTGTATCCCGCTCCACCCTTTCCCTTTTGGTAACTATAAGTTTGTCCTCGATGTCTGTGAGTGAGTTTCTGTTTTGTAAATAAGTTTCCATTGTATCATTTTTTTTTTTTAGATTCCACATATAAGTAATATTTGTGATATGTGATATTTGTCTTTGATTTATTTCAGACTTAGTATGATAATCTTTAGGTCCATCCATGTTGCTGAAAATAATATAATTTCACTATTTTATGACTGAATAATATTCCATTGTATGTGTACATATATACATATATATATATATATATATATATATTTCCACATCTTTGTCCATTCATCTGTTGATGGTGCATGTCCTGCTCTTGAAGTTCTAAATGCGCCACTCCTCCAGAAGCCCACAGCCTCAGAGAGACAAGAGATCCAGGAAATGTGAATCTGAGGTAATCTGTGCCAAAGGCCAAATGGAAGTACAGCCAGTGCTCTGAGTTCAGAAACAGCTGTGGGAGGAGACAGAATAGAGGCCTGGTAGGGGTTATCTTGACCATTCTGCTCTGGACCAATCAGATGGGTGAGAGTCATCCATCCCTTCCAGGGCCAAGCATGGCACTAGACCCTGAGCATTTGACTGTGGCTGGGTAACACAGTCCCTGTCCTTAGAAAGTGTGCAGAGGTGTGAGGGAAAGAAACACCAGGCAGCTAACTACACAAATAATTAACTGTCATACATGATCAGGCGTGTGCTTCCCAGGTGGCGCTAGTGGTAAAGAACTTGCCTGCCAATGCAGGAGATGTAAGAGTTGCTGGTTTGATCCCTGCATCGGGAAGATCTCCTGCAGAAGGGCAGGGCAACCCACTCCAGTACTCTTGCCTGGAGAAGCCGCAGGTTCAGAGGAGCCTGGCGGGCTACAGTCCACAGGGTCACACAGAGTCAGAAACAACTGAAGTGACTTGGCATGCATGCACCTGTACAAGTATATAGAGACTTAGAGGGGAAGCTTCCACTCTCACCTTGGGTTGCCTGCTCCAGTCCCAACCAAGGTTGGAAGCAGAAAGTTTACATTATAAAGAACATAGGCCACTCCCTCTTAGCAGACAGAAGAAACAGTTGCCTAACATCCAAAGCACAAGCAAGGCTAGGGTGACGTTTTTCCTCTGGGTAAACTGGGAAAAGAACCAATGTTTACTGAGTGCTTAGTTCCAGGTACCAGCCTGGTTGATGGCTTCTCATTTAGTCTTCACTTCACTCTGTGGAGTGGATGTTACTTTACAGAAAAAGAGACTGAGGCTCAGGAAGGTTAAGGAACCGGCCCAATTTGCCAAAAGCCGGTCTGAGGAGCTAGGATTGAAATCCATAACTGCCGGGGTCCTAATTCCACTCTTCTTCTGCTGTAACTCGCTGCCTCTGGGGCCATGTCAGGATGCCCAGCTGGGGGCCAACAAAAAGAGTACGGGGGAGGGGAGAGAGAGAGAAAGAAAGAAAAAGGAGCCTGGCAGGCTAGGACGTCACCAGATCAGGGCTCCTGCCACCACCTCCTGTTCACAGAGCCAGCCCTTTCTCGGCATCCTGACCAAACCACCATCCGCTTAACATTCCGCTCAGTCTCCATTCCATTCCGACTCCAAATGTTTATCAACACATGCTGTAATGTAATCAGCTCCTGGGAAAATACACACCAGGTAATGGATGCTGACAAGAGTGTCAAACAGATGTCCCCTCCCTGTCCCTCCCTCCCTCCCTCCCAGCCAGAGCCGGCACACCCAGGAGGCTGGGGAACGCCTCTTGCCATGCCACCCCTCCAGCCCTGGCAAGGGAGGCCCTCCTTCCACAGTGGGTCACGGTGCCAGGGGCTCACACATCTCATCCTCATGGCAGCACCTTAAGGGTGGTCTTACGGTGCCCATTTTACAGATGCAAAAACTAAGGCAGGAACTAAGATGATGGAGCCAGAGTGAAGCAACAGCACCAGCGGCAGCACAGGAAGGGAGGATCACTCTGCCTGTTCATTCACCAGGAGGCCACCTCCCCTGTGGAGCGCAGGCCTTTGAAGAAAGCTGTCTCATCACTTTCAAAGTTCTTGGATCCCAGACCTCAGGGCCTGGCTTCCATGGACTTGACAGGCCAGGTGTCTGGCTGGCAGTTTGTCCTGCATTTCTGTCCCAGCCAGGTTGGGGAGGATGCTGAACGGGTCCTAAAGGCTTAGAACAGGGCAAAAGAGACAGGCTTGGGCTGCAGTGTGGCAGGAGAGAGGGGTCTGAGGGAGGCCAAGGTGGCTTCTTTGTCCTTTTTCTCTCCCTTTCTCCTAGAACCAGAGCTCAGGACCCAAGGGCCAGCTCAGACAGAGGTGAGAGGAAGTGCACGGAGCTGGGGACAGCCCCCCCACCCACCCCAGGACCTCTGGGCCCTCTGGGATCAGCTGTCCGTGGCTGGATAATCCTAAAGGAAATCGGCATTTGCTTTTCCCTCCAACACAGCCCTTACAGATGCTCCTTTCATCTGACAGGAGTTGTAAATGAGATTTTATGGGATTTCTAATGAAGACGGCTTCCCTTTATCAGCCTCCAATTCCCACTCCTCAGCCTGGGTCAGCTCTAGAAAGTGTTCTGACCAGGAATCCAGAATCTAGCACCAGGCCCCCCGCACCCCCTCCAACCCCCCACCCTAAGTACTGCTTTCCACAGCCACAGCTAGAAGCTGTCAAACAGGCCTCGGAGGCCATGGGAAGCTCACTTCGATGGAGAAGTCAGAGCTGGGTTCCAGGCTGCCTCCCAGATGGTGTATTTAACCTCTCTAGCTTCTGTTTCTTCAACCGTAAACCTGGGGTAATAATGCCTGTTCCACCCACCTACCTCACCAGGCCACTGTGAGGATCATATGAGATTATAGCCCTGAAAGGCCTTTGAAAAATATAAAGCAATCACCCAGCCTGGTTTGGCTATTATTATTATTGCTGTTGTGATTGTGTGTAGGTGCAGCTGGGAAAGTCGATTATGGCAACTTGTGTGTCTCTGAGAGGGAGCTTGTTTGTGGGCACAGGGGTGTATGTACCAGGTTTGTGGAAAGATGGAGTTCTTGTGTCAACATCTGCCTTTAAAGATGCCTACAGGCAAAGTATATGGCTGTGAGTGTATCGGTACACAGGCACTCACGGGCACTCATTCAAGTGTCTTAGTATAATATCACATCAAATGTAGCAATATAATAACCCTATGTGCCAGGCATTTTGCTGAACACTTGAGGTGGGGGTTGGGCCCGTGTAGGTGTACAGGTATCGACGGGAGGCTGGCTATGGAGCAACTGTGACATCTGCGTGTCAGTGCTGGGCGAGTGTCATGTAACGTGTACCTATTCGTTTCATGCACAAAGCAGGGGATCTCTCTGTGTGCTTGCCTGAGTTTCAGGGAATCTGAGTGTGTGTACACAAGTATGGGTGTGCACATACATGCTTATGAGTGCACAGCCATGCTTGCACACCCGGATACAGCTCCCTGTACCTGGGTCGATGGTGTTAACTGATTTATCAGCCACCTGGGCTGCGGGAGCCCCCCCGCATGCCCTGAGCTCGTTGTCACGCAGCCATCAAGCCCACACACCCATTGTGGTGGCAGCAGTGTGCCTGGGAGGGGGCCACCATGCTACTCTCTGGAGGCCCAGTCTGTGCCAGGCAGGAGGGCCCCTGCCAGCGGAAGGTACAGATTGACTATTCCCATGCTTGAAGCCACAGGAGCACTCAGCAGATGGACCAGACTCGGGGGGCGTGGGAGCGGAAAACAGCTGGGGCCGTAGGTCCAGAGGACAGGGCTGTAACAGGCCAGACCCAGTGCCTGGCCCAGAGCAACATCTTGCCATAATAGGGGTGGGATGCTGAATGGGCTTCCCTGGTGGCTCAGACAGTAAAGAATCTGCCTGCAATGCAAAAGACCCAAGTTCGATTCCTGCGTCAGGAAGATCCCCTGGAGAAGGGATAGGCTACCCACTCCAATATTCTTGGGCTTCCCTGGTGGCTCAGACAGTAAAGAATCTGCCCATGGAGGAGACCTGGGTTTGATCCCTGGGTTGGGAAGATCCCCTGGAGGAAGGTATGTCAACCCACTCCAGTATTCTTGCCTGGAGAATCCCCATGGACAGAGGAGCCTGGTGGGCTACAATCCATGGGGTAGCAAAGAGTCAGACACGACCGTGTGTCTAAGCCCAGATAAGTGGCCAGGTGTGAAACATCCTTGCTTTCTCTATTGCATCCACCATGGCTCCTCACTGACCTCAGGAATAAATCCAAACTTCAGTGTTTAAGGCCCACACCACCTGGGCACACACCTCCCTGGCGCACCACCCCCCCCCCCCCCCCCCCCTCC